>JAVTVY010029486.1:0-13413 GCA_036873755.1 Hanleya hanleyi | reverse complement strand
GGTCAGTTCCGCTCACGTGAACGGAAGCGGAAGTGACCTCCGGAGCTCCGGAGCTCCGGAGCTCCGAGTTCTCTTGTAGCAACGCCCGTCAACGCCCGGTGGTGGCGTCGGAGCTCCGGAGCTCCGAGTTCCATGAGCTCCGGAGCTCCAAGAGCTCCGCGAGTTCGGAGCATCTCTACACCAAATACCATCCTTCACTGCCCTGTGACCTCGCAGAGGTCATATGCAAATGTCACTTCCGAGCTCTGAGTTCCACAGGCTTTGAGGTGCCCAAAGAGACACGGAGGTTACCGAAGATGTCACGGCTCGGCCCTCGACTTGGGGATAGTTGAACTGAGTGTGCTAAAAATAGATCACCAGCTAGCGTGCTATAAAAGGGAAGTGGCCTGGCCGTTTCATCAGACACTCTGTCAACCACCAAGATGTTCACTTGCACAACTTGCCAGAAGAAGTTTACTCGTCTAGATAATTTACGACGCCACGAGACCTCCACCCACAACGATGGACTGTATACTTGTATAACCTGCGCACGGTCATTTAATCGGGAAGATGCTTTACTGCGCCACGAATGTTCATTCCACGAGGACGCGACGGAACAATGTAAGGATTGTGGTCAACTCTTCAAACGACGCAGTCAGTTAAAACGACATCAGCGTTTGATCCATGGTCCGTCACCACGATTTTGGCGACAACTTCCTACTGAAGAGGAGCCGCGGAAGGTCAGACCCACTGAAGATAAGCCCGGGAAGACGAACGCCACTGGTGATGCGATGACGGAGAGCCCGCCTATACCTACAGTTGGGAAGAGCCTGGATTTCCGGCCGGACCCCACCGTTACGGTTTCGAGTCATACGTCATACATCGAACATTTTCTGGACGAGCCCATAAATGTTCCTAGCGATCTCTTACCCGAAGATCATCCAGAGAGTGACATCTCTCGGCGCCATTGGTCCATGACACGGCACTGTTTCCACCGTCATCGCCCTATTCAAGATATCTACAATTTCCCACTGACCAACCTCACCCGTCTACGCAGCTACGTGGAAACCATCTTCAATGACCAACCAACGGCCTTCACATTAAATGTAGCATTTGGGTACATCTTATGCCATAAGATGACGGGTGAATTGCGCTATTTCTATTCCAGTGCCTTCAACCCAGTGTACGACCAACCGCTTACCATCATTAACCGGAGGTCACTAGAGATGATGCTGGACCAAGTGGAACAATTGGATGCCTTGAGATGGGCCCAACAACAACGACCCAACACACAATGGGTGGTAAACAGGGTGACCAATGTTACGTTTTTCGTGACCAAGACGACCAATCAACCCATCGGGTGAATGCGTCACCCATGCACTGATGAATACCACAACATGCCGTACATACTCTCTATGTCTACATGCTGATCGTTGACTTGAGCTCAGTAAACACTTGTGCCTGATGTGACGATGCGTTGAATAATAAAACACGGTGTTTGATATTTCGAATGCGAACATACTAAACATACCCAGGGCGGCTCCCCCAGCCTGGGTATGATGCAACATTGGGGATAATAAACTGTATGAACATTGCTGAACTTGTTGTTATTCACATCACCCCATTGACTTGATAGGCAGATCCCAATAAGCCCGGGGACCGATATTAGCCCTTTTGGCTAGAGGTGATAGGGGTTTTCCACTAGTTTAGAACGGATTGTGCTAAAAATAGATCAACAGCTAGCTTGCTATAAAAAGGAAACGGCCTGGCCGTTTCATCAGACACTCTGTCAACCACCAAGATGTTCACTTGTACTACGTGCTCGAAATCATTCACTCGCCGGCACGACTTGCGCCGCCATGAGGCTACCAAGCACGATGGAACCGCCCGGTATAGCTGTACGATATGTAGGCCTACACTGTCGTTTCAGCGCCCAGATCATTTACAGCGCCATGAACGTTCAATTCATGGGCCATCCAAGCGTCCATGCGAAGAATGTGGTCAACTCTTCAAACGACCCAGTCAGTTAAAACGGCATGAGCGTTTGATTCATGGTGCATCACCACGGCATGAGGGACAACTTTCCACTAAAGAGGTACCCAGGAGGGACAGATCCACTGAAGATGAACCCGGGGAGGAGAATGCCACTGGTGATGCGATCACGGAGAGCCCGCCTATACCCACAGCTCAGAAGAGCCTAGATATCCAGCCGGTCCCTAGCATCACTGTTTCCAGTCATACGCCTGACAACAACGAACATTTTCTGGAAGATGCGGTGGATGTTCCCAGCGATCTCTTACCCGAAGATCATCCAGTGAGTGAGATGTATCGACGCCATTGGTCCATGATCCGACACTGCTTCCACCGTCATCGCCCTATATTGGACTTGTACAATTTCCGACTGACCGACCTCGCCCGTCTACGCAGCTACGTGGAAGCCATCTTCAATGACCAACCTACGTCCTTCACATTAAATGTAGCATTTGGGTACATCTTATGCCATAAGATGACGCGTGAATTGTGCTATTTCTATTCCAGTGCCATCAACCCAGTGTACGACCATCCTTTCACAATCACCAATCGGGCGTCGCTAGAGACGATGCTGACCCAACTGGACACTGTGGATCCCTTAGAATGGGCCTATGAACAGCGTCCCAACACTAAGTGGATAGTGGAGAGGGTCACCAATGTTACGTTCTTCGTGGTTAAACTGACCCACCACCCCCATCGGATGAAAGTATTCACCCATGCACTGATAGATACCCAGAATGCGCAAACAACTATCTGAGGATATGTTTCCTCAACGGTATCCTGGCCTGTCCGATGACGATTAGAACAAACGGTTCAGAGCGAACATGGCCGAAGATGGAACTTTCTGAAATGGCGACTTCTGATTGGACAAGAGTAGCCGAGAATACATCTAACGGACAGGAACGAATATGACAGATGCAAATGGTGGCCTCTGATTGGACAAGAATATTCTTGAATTGTAAATATACCCAACGCGGCTCCCCCAACGTGGGTATGATGTAACATTGGGGAGAATAAACTATATGAAAAAAAACTTCTTGTTGTTGTTGTTCTCTTATGTGTGATCATTGTTGTTGTTGCTGTTGTTGTTCTCTGTCCGGTCTATATCATGGTGTTATGTTAGAGTGTTAAGGTGTAACGACGGGCGTCGACTGGCGTCACTGCATTTCGAAGAATTAGTGACAATTCCATGGAATATCAGAGCTTCTGAGCTATTTCACCTGGGCGTTGAAGCATTAAGAATGGCGTTGGTGGGCGTTGCTACAAGATGACACCTCACACGACGCATTCGCACCGCGGATGGTCCATCTCTACACCAAATACCATCCTTCACTGCCCCAAAATGCTCACTTTCGCTACTACTCGTACTGATGACGTCACCAATGACGTCACAGATGCTGTGGATATCCCTCAACTCGGAATGTACACCCCGAGAGCTACAACATGACACCTCTCAGGACGCATTCGGACCAAGGATGGTTCCTCTCTACTCCGAATACCTTCCTTCACTGCCCCAAAATGTCCACTTTCGCTACTACTCCTACTGATGACGTCAACAATGACGTCACAGATGCTTCGGACATGCCTCAACTCGGAATGTACACCTCGAGAGCTACAAAATGACACCTCACACGACGCATTCGGACTAAGGATAGTCCCTCTCTACACCAAACTCACCCCCACGCACCCACAAAATGTCCACTTTCGCTACTACTCGTACCGATGACGTCATCAATGACGTCACAGATGACGCGGACATCCCTCAAATCGGAATGTACACCCCGAGAACTACAAGATGACACCTTCCAGGACGCATTCGAACCGTGAATAGCCCATCTCGACCCCAAATACCTTCATGTACTGCCCGAAAATGTCCACTTTCGCTACTACTCGTACCGATGACGTCACAGATGACGCGGACATCCCTCAAATCGGAATGTACACCCCGAGAGCAACAAAATGACACCTCACACGATGCATTCGGACCAAGGATGGTCCCTCTCTACCCCAAACACCTTCATGTACTGCCCCAAAATGGCCACTTTACTTACTACAACCAACTGCGCATGCGCAGATTGACGCGACTTGCATTCAAAAACACGCCATTCTGACTCTACCCCACACAAGCTTCACTTTGACACCCTCCGCGACCCATTCGAACCAAGGATGGTGCCTCTCTACCCCAAACACACCCCTACATAGCACCCAAAATGCCCCCTTTCGCTACTACTCGTACTGATGACGTCACTGATGATGTCACAGATGACGCGGACATCCCTTAAATCGGAATGTACACCCCGAGAACTACAAGATGACACCTTCCAGGACGCATTCGAACCGTGAATAGCCCATCTCGACCCCAAATACCTTCATGTACTGCCCGAAAATGGCCACTTTCGCTACTACTCGTACCGATGACGTCACCGATGACGTCACAGATGACGCGAACATCCCTCAAATCGGAATGTACACCCCGAGAACTACAAGATGACACCTTCCAGGACGCATTCGAACCGTGAATAGCCCATCTCGACCCCAAATACCTTCCTTCACTGCCCCAAAATGGCCACTTTACTTACTACAACCAACTGCGCATGCGCAGATTAACGCGACATGCATTCAAAAATACACCATTCTGACTCTACCCCACACAAGCTTCACTTTGACACCTCACACGACCCATTCGAACCGTGATTAGCTCATCTCTAACCCAAACACACCCCTACATAGCACCCAAAATGCCTGTTTTCTATACTACGGCCAGACTGCGCATGCGCAGACTATTGAACACGGACGAACCATTAGTGTAGTCAAGTGCTCCTCCACGAGAGCTTCAAAATAAGACCTCACTCGACCCCATTGGACCATTAGGGACTCACCTAGACTCCAACATGTCCACCCCGTATGGGCCTATACACCCATAGCCATGCAGTATAGGCCTATGGGCCTACCCAGGCCTCGGTGACTTTTTTCAAAAATTTCACCGATTCGCTCCGCAACACTTCCTATCGTGTTCTAAATGACGAGACGAGTAAAACGAGACCCCCACAACCCTACCGCAAATGTATAGAAGTACGTTTCCCAGGGGGATAAACATTGAACCTATACCCCAGTATGGGACTATATGGGGCTCGGTGACTTTTTTCAAAAGTTTCACCGATTCGCACGGGGACACTTCCTATCATGTTCTAAATGACGAGACGAGTAAAACGAGACCCCACAACCCTACCGCAAATGTATAGAAGTACGTTTCCCAAGGGGGACAAACATCGGTCCTATACCCTAGTATGGGACTATATGAGGCTCGGTGACTTTTTTCAAAAATTTCACCGTTTCGCTCCGGGACACTTCTTATCATGTTTGTTTTGACGAGACTAAGAAAACGAGACCCCACAACCTATACCGCAAATGTGGAGAAGTAGGTTTCCCAGGATGGTCCTATACCATACCCCATATAGGCATTTTCCCGTAATTTAGGATAAAGTCCGTATTCCGTATTTTTTCAGGAAAATTTTTACATACACCCACCCTGGAACTAGGGGGAGATAACTCTATTGACAGGCGAGCCCCGTTAAGCCCGGCGACCTATATACCACCCATACCCCATATAGGCATTTTCCCAGGTTTTTCGATAAAGTCCGTTTTCCGTTTTTTTTTTTTTCAGGAAAAATTTTACATGCACCCACCCCATTGCCTGAATGCCTCTTCACCTAGGCTTCACTTTGATACCTCACTCGACCCCATTGGACCATTAGGGGCTCCCCTAGCTCCAACACGGCTATTTGCATACCCTTGGGCCACCGCGCATGCGCAGAATGCCGCTATTTCAACCCCACACCCAGTCCATTAGATGCCCCTTCATGAATGCTTCACTTTGATACCTCACTCGACCCCATCGGTCCACTAGGGGCTCCCCTAGCTCCAAAAAGGCTATTTCCATACCCTTCGGCCACCGCGCATGCGCAGAAGGCCGATATTTCAACCCCACACCCAGTCCATCAGATGCCCCTTCACATAAGCTTCACTTTGATACCTTACTCGACCCCATCGGACCATTTTATCTAGGGACTACTTTTTCTCCGCGGAAGGTTTTTCCCGCGACCGAATCACCGCCAGACATGACCGCATCACCGCGGATGAATACATTTTTGACCTGGGTCACGTGATATGCAAATTTGGAACTCTCCTGTGCTGGAGGTAGCTTTTGGTCCTTCTGCCGGAACTATACTGCACTTGACCTCTGTGACCCTCCCGTGACCTCCCACTTCCGCCACAATCCGCCACAAAATATGCTGCGCACGCATCAAAAGGGGCTCTGTAATCACGTTACACTACTACTCCTGTCAATTAGTCGTATAATTGGAGCTTGTCAAAATTCACGTTAATTTCCATAAATTTTCTTTTTCTGCAACATGTATAGCGAACTGAACTAATTAAAATGACTCTTTACTCTGTGATATTGATAATGTATCATACTCGAAAAACTTTGCAATTCTCTTCATAATAGTTGTTTCGTGTACTAAGGTCGAATTGCATTAGGCTTCGTCATAATCTTTTCGTGTTCGCTGTGACCGTGTACGGCAGAGGTGTGTACGATTTAACATTCGGCAATTTGACTGGGGTTGGAATATCTACACACTGATAGCCCGTTCTTACTCTATATCCACTGGCGCAGGCCATCCTTTTCGGAAAAAAATGATTGATTGAAATTGTAGTGTTCGGGCCACTTCCCATACGGATTTCGCGACCCATCAACACAATGATTTATTTATATTTTCATTATACATTTCTTTATTCTATTCCTGGATTTACAAGCATTATAGCACTAAATTAGCAAAAACAAAAAAACAAAAAAAATGTGTATATACAGGTCCGGGTATCAATCATCCAGTTCATAGACAGCATCATCTAACGAGTAATAGTAATAGCCTCCACTCAGAGTTTCTCAAATTTGGCGATACATATCGCATGCTGATAGTAAAATACGAGCGTAGCGTGCAAGATCTATGGCGTTACGTTTCGTAACTAAATCGTCTAATTCCGCTGAACCCGGGGCTAGGGGCCGTATGGACCCATGTACTTCTAGATCCTCATGGTGCTCATATGAACAGTCACAATCAAAGCGTGACTGAGATACATCATTCTCTAGATGGCGACTTTACAACGATTATTATGGATTAAGAATACTGATCAGCGATACGGATTTTATATTTTTGGAACATCATGATGTCTTGTGGGCATCATTGAAAACTGTTGACCGCTTATCTCTTGCAGGAAACTAGTATATTACAACGCATATAAGGGAAGTGGGAAGAGGTGCCGACATACTGACAGAGCCACATGACTTCACAGTATAGTGTTCTGGTTAACCTATTCTAAAGCACATACCAAGAATCTAACGATTCGTGATATGTGTTGTATCTCAGGTACGCTTTTATTGTACCTGTTCATGTGGCAACATGGATGACATGACCACACGACCCCTACACTGTTATAAATCACGCCGTAAATTCACAGTTAAAAGTACTGGCAGAAAAGATGCCAGTACATTCAACTGTAAAATTACGTCGCACTGTATTTTACAATTACCGCTTTTTAACAGGCTTTTAACTGTAAAATGCTGCACCGTAATTTATAATTACCGTGTATTTACAGGCATTCAACTGTAAATTAGGTTGCATGTAATGTACAATTACCGTTTTTTTAACATCCTTCAAACTGGCGCCCTTGTCTACAATTATCGGTTCGGCGGCAACGTAGGTCACTGGAAGGCCGAAATGGTCATTGCTCTTTCGCGTATTCGTGCTTACATAATCACGAAGGAATCTGTGGAATTAATACACGAATATTGGGACAAAAACAAACCCAAACCGTATTACAGACCGAAAATTAAAGTTAGCCTCTGCGTTCGTCCCAGTATGTGTTCTGATAATGCTCTGGATGTTGTATCGTACAACGCACGTGTCGGATATTTCCTGCAAACTAGCGTTTCGTGTGCAAAGATATCAACCTCCTTTCAGAAGAAACTGGAATTTTATGTTTCGTGTGTGCGAAGTTTACCCGTTTCAGTTGATGTCAACTGAAATATCACAGTTCAATGTACAGATTAATGTGTTTACGATTAAATGTGCTGTAAACTCCAACATACATTTACTGTAAAATAACGGTAATTTATAACAGTGTAGCACCGGCATAAGCGGTATTAGATACAAATCTAGAGAGCTATGATGGAAATGCTCTGACAACTCGTATATTGATAATTGGTTAGCTGTGTCGCTGTGACAACTCGTACACTGGGAATTGGTGAGCTGTATCGTCGTCAGATGAAAATGACGGTATTTAACACAAAAGACTAGTCTGTAAGGCCCGATGTCGACCCAGCATCAACTTCCCACAATACCAACATATATTAAAGACCAAAAGGTCTGTACAGGGGGCGGGCCTCGGGGACGAAACGTCCACCAGCAGAATCTCGCCATATACAGGTAAAAATTACAACGCATATAGGGGAAGTGGGAAGAGGTGCCGACATACTGACAGAGCCACATGACTTCACAGTATAGTGTTCTGGTTAACCTATTCTAAAGCACATACCAAGAATCTAACGATTCGTGATATATGTTGTATCTCAGATACGCTTCTATTGTACCTGTTCATGTGGCAACATGGACGACATGACCACACGGCCCCTAGCACCGGCGTAAGCGGTATTAGATACAAATCTATGATGGAAATGCTCTGACAACTCGTATATTGATGTTTTTGTATACTATGATTGTCTTTTTGAATTTGGTGCTAATACTGTTATATGGAATATGGAATAGTTCTTTGAATTATGGACGCGGATATTCTTTAATGGACGGACTAGACGCTTGTAATGTAGTTCTTTGCATAACAGATCGCGAGGTTGTTTCCTCTGTCTTTGTTCCTTCCCTTACACACAGAGCCGCTCAAAAAAACTTGCAGAACTGCGACTGATCTGTAGAAATCTGTGCCTGTAATATTGCCCGCGGAAATGTGTATCAGGGAACAGGATGGCAGGCTTCATCCTGTTGTGCTTAAAAGTCAGTTTTCTGTTCTAGTTTTCATGTTGGGCTCTTCGGTCAGGAGCGGTCTGTTTCTGGTTGTTTTTATTTTTATTTTTATTGGGCTATGCTATTTGCACCGTTCGTTTCGGTTCGGTGTCACACATATCATCGAATAGTTAATCCAGCTGTTTCTGTATGTTCAGTGCGAAGGTTTAACTGTAGAGTCTAGATACATGTGATCAACTATCGGGGAAAATGGCGGGATTTATTAGTCAAACATATTCAAATCAATAAAATCAGAACATTTGAAATGGAATTAGAGCGCTATGCAAGAGGTGGGGAAAACTGACGACGTCTGGCGACTAAAAAGCAACCATATTACTCTACAGGAATGCATCCCTCGGCACCTAACATTCAGACCCGAGAATACGGTGGACGGTGGATTCTCGGACGTAGCCTTAGTATCTCAGCCGCGCTTTTATTGTAGCTGTTCATGTGGAGACTATGAAGTATCCACACGGCCCCTAGTACCGGCTTAAGCAGAATTAGATACGCTAGCTCGGGAGGTGTGAATGCTCTCTTTTACAAGATGTGTTCGACCAAGACCGCTCCCTGCTCCGAGCCCTACAACAGTTTATCTTCATGTTACTTCAAGGCGTTGATAGTTCTGAGTGATCTTCAGGCACGGCGGAGCCGGGGCTACGGCTGAAGCCCCCCAATAATTTAGCCAACTTTTCTAAAATTCATATGATTTCAACGCAAAAATACTCCAACGAATACGTATTTTCGAAATGAATGGTAAAATGAATTGTCTGCGTCGCATATCTATATCGCATAACTAAAACTATTTACAACTGTCTAGCATTAGTGAGCCAACCAAAGCTCTAGATTATTTTTTTACCGGTATTGTTTAGTAATTTTTAGGGTCACAAAAGGTTAATAGTGTTATACCATTTAACAGATGGTAGAGATAGAGGATTAAATCCTCACACCATGTATGCCACCAATTACTAAGACGAAATGCCGCTAAAAACATGACTCCTATGTCCTGAACGTTTCGTGATATCAGCAAAGATAAAATACTGTTATTTGATTGTTCAGTCTTGCATTCATCAAAATCAGAAAGAAAATGGACTAGAATAGAAAAGACTTATTCACATGATTTAGAAGTTGGGTTCGTAAAATGATGAACTAGTACACGCTATAATAGCCAGTCAATAATGGTCCGTGTAACCTTGCACAGTTCAATTTTCGTTTTTCGTTTTTGGTTTCCCAAAAAAAAAATTGAAATTTGACCGTCAATTTTCAATTTTCGTTTTTTGTTTCTGTAATCTCAAAATCAAAAATTGAAATTTGACCGTCATTTTTCAATTTTTTGATTCTGGGATTACAAAAACAAAAAACGAAAATTAATATTTGACTTTCAATTTTCGTTTTTCCTTTTGCTACACGCAAAAATGAAAATCAAATATTGAAAATTGCCTCGACTTGTCCGTTTTTCGTTTTTTGATTTTAACTTTGACGTATCAATGTTAAGTTCGCACGTGGACGGGTTATGATGTCACTTCGGGTACGACGAGTAGAATAGAAAACGCAAATTGTGTCATACAAGCGGTGTGGGGCGTGAGAGGCATGACCCACTAGGCCATCCTCGGGAGCCAGTGTATTGATCGATTTGTAAGGGTATCTATACATTGCCTTGGTTAGTTGCCCACGGTAGTTCTGGATAAAACAAAGATCAAGGGGTCTCCTCTAAATCAAACCAATTATTGAACAGGCTCATCTAGCTCATTACGCCAATCCACTAGCTGCACGGTTTGAGATGTGACATCGCTGGCATAACTTTGATGTCAGGTTGAAATCGTCATCGAGAGTCAAGGCAAGAACCGCCGGCTTGGGATACCGACATGCTAATTCAAAATAACCTCGAGGGATGAAATGTTCGAGATTGAGGCAACGACTCAAAAACTCACTCGAATCACCAATAATGTCCAGGTAATGCGAGGATTCACGATTTACCTGGACTTGTGAAGATGCACCAGATTCAATTTTCATTTTTCTTCGAAAACGTAAAACGAAAATTGAAAATTGACGGTCAAATTTCAATTTTTGATTTTGGGAAACCAAAAAAAAAACAAAAAACGAAAATTGAATTGTGCAAGGTTACACGGACCAGTAATGACTGCATGACTACTCCAAAAATCGACCAAACACTCGCCTTCGAATCTCGTTGTTGATGACTTCCTTCGTTACATGTATATCTACCAAGTTGTACGTATTCCATCACCTTGGTTGATATAGTCAATAACGAGAATCGGTTCCTCCCTATGGACATACAGGAGAGCATGCAGTGGACCGAGGTAAGTTTTCACCCCACGTATACCTGTAACGCAGAAGTTGAAAGTTCGCTGACGGCCGTAGAATTTTCAATGAATCACAAGGAGACAAAAGGCTCCACAACAAGTAGAAAAAATCCCTCTGCCATTGACATGATCGAAGCTTAATGAATCTTTGGATTGAATATATTTGGATTGATATATATTTAAATTATTTATACTTCCGAACATCATTTTGCTTGACGATGCCGGAATATATAAAAAAAATGTTGGGAAAACAGGCAACACAAATAGAGTTTGCATGGGCGAGGATTTCTTGTTTTATTGCCCGGAAATACGCTAGAATACCTCTCCGGCCATCTAAGACCCCTGGAGCTTCCGGGGCCTAGGCGGCCCCTGGACCCTCGCCTAATTGTGCTGTGATAGTAGCCCCCCCAATCATGAATTGCTTCCGCCGTGCCTGATCTTGGGCATTATATTGGCTCATACAAAGATTCAGAACGAGATACCACGATATATCCGTTCTCTTGGAGAGAAGATTGAGTGTTTACTATAGCATGGCCAGGTTATGTACAATTGGGAGAATATGTTTCAGTCCAGAAATTGATAATTGGATTCATCAAATCGGAAGCTGCGAACGGAGAATATAAATATAAGCTCTTCAACTTCCGTCATTTCAATCTCATCAGAGGCCCGATGCGAGCACCTAGTCCGTCATTCAATATACAGCCGTCGTCCAGTAACTCACTCTGTACCGGTGGTTTCCAAACTGGTATCAACACTGTCATGAACACAAATGAAGCGACGATATACTTACCATCGTCTTTGTAATTTCAAAGACGATACTCCGAGCTTCCCAGCAAGATGTAATACGATGAAAATATTTGCAGAGAGGGTTAAAGAATTTCCGCGTCCATAATCCAAAGACTTAATTCATATAATAACATTAGCACCAAATTAAAAGGATAAATCATAGTATACATAAAACTAGGCTAATTTCCTGCAAGAGAGAAGCGGTCAACAGTTTTTAATGATGCCAGCCAGAGGGAGTAGCAAATATTACGTCACGCCAAATGAAAAGAAAGCCAGTTACCCCGAAAGAGTTCTCATGACCATCAAGAATGTCATGTGCAGATATCGTTATAAAGAAGTCTTGGAAGATATTATATACTATTTTATTATACCTCACTGTGCATTCATTTATTTTAATTGGTTGAGACACCATCACGTGATATTCCGCAATTCTCAATGTCTTATGAAAATAAACAAATGCTCGTCAATATGATGTCCCACGATCTCGCGCCGATATCACACGATCACGTGCTGACGTCACACGGCAGAGGCAATGTCACACGGTCTCGCGCAGTTATCGCCCGTGAACAGATTCTTTCGTGGCATTGTCGTCTGTTGTGCTGTCATTCCGCTGTAATCACGATGGCGTGAAAGCGGAAAACGGGAAGCGTTTTACGTTACCAACTGATGAAGATTGGGTTTTCTCTTTACACTGTACGTCTATTTGTATTGTTTAGGTGTGTTTTCTTCGGTATAATAAAGCAGATACTTCATGCTGTGAGGTGTGATATCACGATTTGTCAGCTCTCGAAGGTGATGTTCAACTCGTGCTCCGCACTCGTTGAACATCACCTTCTCCAGATGACAAATGATGACATCACACCTCACAGCATACAATATCTGTATAATATTAGTACCTTGTCGAATGAACTATCTTATAAACTGTTCAGGCAACGAAAGGGTTTCGAGCAAGTCGTACACGTGAACATCGTGTTAGAGTGTCTACTGAATTAAACGTCGAATGTGCACGTCTTTGAGATACGCTTACTTTTATGGACGTAACACAGTAACGCTCGCCAACGCCTAGCTTAAAGCTTCACCGCCCTGGTGAAATAGCCCAGAAGCTCTGATGGGATTAGATATTCCATGGAATTGACACTAATTCATCGAAATGGAGTCTGTCAGGGCCTATCAACGCCCGTCGTTACGCCTTAAGCCCGTCTTAACGCCTCACCGCCCTATCTTAA
>JAVTVY010029485.1:0-12880 GCA_036873755.1 Hanleya hanleyi | reverse complement strand
AGTGCATGGTTATATAACAAACCATCAACTAGCATGTAGTATTTAACATTACAACAGAAAGTATCACAGACTCAATACACCAGTATACAATAGAAAATAACTCAATAACCTCTCGTCTCCATGGATTTCACTGACATATTTCACAGATATATTTTTATTTTGAGTTGGGAAACCGTTCATCATCAATATGGATCTAGTCAATAAAGCAGATGCACAACAATGCTTCGAAAGATAGCTGTATAATGTGGTAGGATATTTAGAAGCTGTCTTAGTCCTTCAAGAGATAAACTAAACGGGCATGCAAAAATCACTGGATCAAGTTTTACTGTATTTCACCTTCAAAGTACGGGTCACATTATACGGGTCTGACCAATAACCAGGTACAGCTAAAACCTTCATTTACAAAGGCTAACTATAATACAAAAACCCTTTCACGGATCATTCCCTGTTTAAAAATATACACCTGGTCTAAAATAAAAGACAAACCCAGGGGTAAATCAGTGGAAGGGTTAAGAGATTTTGTGTAAACATGGGAAATACTCCAAATGTATAATTTGATCTAGGCAAAATAGGTTGAGGTCAGTCATTTTCAATAATCTTTTATTGGTTTCATTCACATAATTTTGGTCAATACTCCTGTTCATATCTACAATGTGCACAGTGTATATGGTATTTTAAAAAGGTACTTTTCAAACAGAACTACCCGACTATCCCAGAAATGAGCAGGTTCATGTCGATACATTAGTACTCTGGTCAGTGTAATAGAAGATCTCAATTCAAGTTAAAATACAGCTGGGCAATACACCCTGTTTACCAATAGATCATGGAATAACAGATCTGTGATAAGAGGACCGGTAATATTGTCCTCCTGTTTATCTCTGTGATCATATATGTCAAAACATTCCATTAGCTAACCCAGGAGGGTATTTAAACATTCCATTAGCTAACCCATGCCAGGAGGGTATTTAAACATTCCATTAGCTAACCCAGGAGGGTATTTAAACATTCCATTAGCTAACCCAGGAGGGATGAAACAGAAGAGGGAGAACTGATACCTGGAATTTCTAGTCAAGCCACTAACTGGTCAATAATCTATTGTTAGGTCTGATGAATTTCAGATACAGTATGAACACGTCTGAAATACCCAGAGCTGCTCAGTCGACACCAGAACTTAGTCATAGTAAGATCTTGATGAAGAAAAGCTCATGTGTAAGAAAGCAGTGAGGCCTCATTCCAGCTTGTCTCTACTAATGAGATTCACCCGACATCAACTGTCTAAAATGCCACTGATCAATCTTCTTTCTCTATCTCCCAGCTTCTTCAGTTCTGAGTGAAATTCTGTTAGTTTTCCTGGAAACGAAATAACAAGGAATTCATTAATAACTCCACACAGTAAAATTTTGATAAAATTGAACAATGGGAATGTTTCAAACATCTGACAGATTTATCCCATGCTCCGAATATTGAGAATTTGACTGGATAGTCATCTGATTGTGTAGGTGTATATACTGACTTTAGTTAGTTAGTTTAATGTTAACAGCCTGAGGCAGCAATAACCTATTCTTATCTAACAAAAGAATGTTTGGATTTACTCAGTCTTATCTATAAAGTGGATGTTTAGATGTTCTAATTTCCTTTTCTTATCTACCAGGAGGATATTTGGATGCAGTAATTACCTATTCTTACCTTTCAAGAGGATGATTGGGTGTAGTAATTATCTATTCTTATCTATCAAGAGGATGTTTGGATGTGGCAATTACTCATTCTTATCCATCAAGAGGATGTTTGGATGTGGCAATTACTCATTCTTATCTATGAAGAGGATGTTTGGATGTGGCAATTACTCATTCTTATCTATCAAGAGGATGTTTGGATGTGGCAATTACTCATTCTTATCTATGAAGAGGATGTTTGGATGTGGCAATTACTCATTCTTATCTATCAAGAGGATGTTTGAATGTGGTAATTTCCCATTCTTATCTATCCAGAGGATGTTCAGATGTGGTGGTGACCTACTATTATTACCTATCAAGAGGATCTTTGGACGTGGTAATTGCCTATTCTTATCTATCAAGAAGTTTGGATGTGGTAATTGCCTATTCTTATCTATCAAGAGGATGTTTGCATGTTGTAATTACCTACTATTCTTACCTATCAAAGGGATGTTTGGATGTGGCAATTACCCATTCTTATCTATCACGAGGATGTTTGGATGTGGCAATTACTCATTCTTATCTATCAAGAGGATGTTTGGATGTGGCAATTACTCATTCTTATCCACCAAGAGGATGTTTGGATGTGGCAATTACTCATTCCTATCTATCAAGAGGATGTTCAGATGTGGTAATTCCCCATTCTTATCTATCCAGAGGATGTAGTAATTGCCTATTCTTATCTATCCAGAGGATGTTCGCATGTGGTGATGACCTACTATTCTTACCTATCAAGAGGATGTTTGGCTGTGGTAATTGCCTATTGTTATCTACCAGGAGGATGTTTGGATGTGGTAAATTACCTATTCCTATCTATCAAGGAAATGTTTGGATGTGGCAATTACTCATTCTTATCTATCAAGAGGATGTTTGGATGTGGCAATTACTCATTCTTATCCATCAAGAGGATGTTTGGATGTAGCAATTACTCATTCCTATCTATCAAGAGGATGTTCAGATGTGGTAATTCCCCATTCTTATCTATCCAGAGGATGTAGTAATTGCCTATTCTTATCTATCCAGAGGATGTTCGCATGTGGTGATGACCTACTATTCTTACCTATCAAGAGGATGTTTGGCTGTGGTAATTGCCTATTGTTATCTACCAGGAGGATGTTTGGATGTGGTAAATTACCTATTCCTATCTATCAAGGAAATGTTTGGATGTGGCAATTACTCATTCTTATCTATCAAGAGGATGTTTGGATGTGGCAATTACTCATTCTTATCCATCAAGAGGATGTTTGGATGTAGCAATTACTCATTCCTATCTATCAAGAGGATGTTCAGATGTGGTAATTCCCCATTCTTATCTATCCAGAGGATGTAGTAATTGCCTATTCTTATCTATCCAGAGGATGTTCGCATGTGGTGATGACCTACTATTCTTACCTATCAAGAGGATGTTTGGCTGTGGTAATTGCCTATTGTTATCTACCAGGAGGATGTTTGGATGTGGTAAATTACCTATTCCTATCTATCAAGAAAATGTTTGGATGTGGTAATTACCTTTCTTGTCTATCAGGAGGATATATGGGTGTGGTAACTTACCTATTCTTATCTATCAAGAGGATGTTTTACCCATTCTTATCTAACAAGAGGAGGTTTAGATGTAATTACATATTCTTATCTACCAAAAGGATGTTTGGATCTGGTAATTACCTATTCTAATCAATCAAAAGGATGTTTTACCTATTCTTATCCACCGAGAGGATGTTTGGATGTGGTAATTACCTTTCAAACTATGGATGTAACATAAATGATTTGGTCTCACCTGAAGACTGGTTTTGTAGTTTGTGGAGGAAATCAGAGAAAACTTTTATTACAGCCGACTGGTCCTGTTCGCAAAGACATGATAGAAGTAGAAAGCATTTCAGTTAAATTTTGTCTGAAGAGGATTACATTTTATCATTCTACATATATGAGTATCTCAGATGGGATATTTTCTTGAATCTGCATTCCTTAAGCATGTTAAGCGTTACATAATGTAATGAAGAGATCTAGCATCAATTTTTGTGTTTTCCAAAACCAAGATAATCATATTTACCCTTTACCCAACCACCTATGGCTGCATTCAACATATCCATCGACTCCATTGTTACTTTCTGTTCAAAACAACTCGAATATAGCACAAATATTCCCCAGGCCACTGTTTGTTAGCCCACTCCGTAATTACTCAGGATTGATTTATAATTCTGTACCTCCTCTTCATAAGCACCTCTAGTCTTGGTGTAGATATTCTCTAGCCTACATTTAGCCCTGTTGGCAATTACTCAGAGCAGATTTATAATTGTGTGCATAATCATCCTAAGTCACTCTATTAGCACAGATATTCACCAGCCTATACAGTTAGTTACTCCTGACAGATTTATAATTCTGTACCTCATCCTCATCACTCCAACTGTCCCAGTCCGAGTTGTGATCTTGTTCTGATTGGACAGAGTTAGGACTGGTCACTCTCCCATCAGAGAATACTGAACTCTGGGTACTAAGGGCACTCAATCTCCCTGATGCAAAACTACCACTGTTATTACTTGCATTCAGCGTGAACAGTTCTGGAAACATGTGCCGAGGGTAACCTGCAGAATAGCATATTCATTATTACTAATGGTACAGCATTTTTTTAAACAAAATATATTTATTATTTTTGGTACAGCTTTATTCACTGGTGTTCAAGTTGAAATATTCTAGAAAGTTATATGTAGCACAAGAGAGACAAATATTGAACCAATGTAATGTGAGTATTATACATCTCAGCTGGTTAACAGTAAATAGGAGTGAATCAAAACAGTTACACAGGTCAACTTCGAGCAGTTCAGTCTAGCAGTAACTGCTTGATAGCCACCACAGTGCTAACTACTATGCAGTTTTGAATTGAAGGTTACTGGCCAGTTGCTGATTGATAACCGATAGGTTATTCCATAAATGAAATGTACAATTACTGGTAGGTGACAGACTGAACAGTACTGCAAGGGACCTTTCCATTAGTACTGTTCAGTTACCAGGAAATATGGGTGTGAGGCAGTACTTGGCTGGCACCTGGTAACCACTGAGCAGTAATTGATCAGGTTACTGTTTTACTGAGTGGTACTGGTTGTTAGTGGCTCTCCTGTGTAAAATCATCCTATGTACATATCAAGGATGACATGGTGCACAATTACTACAGTTCTTACTTCAGTGTGCCGTTTCAACTACAGTCTTGCCTATTTGCATGCCACAGCTCTACCGTCTGGTTGATCGAACTGATCATGCAATGTAACGTAAATGATAATTTGTTTACATTAATTCCTAGTCTCGGGGGCAAACCTTTTAACATTGTATGAGAAAGGCAGCTTACAACCTTGTAACAAAGACAGCAGCCCCTAGAGGAAATGACACACTGAAGTAAGAATTGTCCAAATGTCCTATAATCTTACCAATCTCTTCAGCATCACTAGCATCAGATTCAATGTCAGAGTTACTGGAGGGGGGAATGTCATTTGACAGAATAGCCAAATCATCTGTTGGTCGGGGAGAGATCTCCACATGGAATGCACTGGCCTGTGAATGAAAGAGTTTGAGAAATATTCTAAATTAATGTTCCTGTATGCCTGTATTTTTATGCTGACAATTTCATGTCTATATCAGCCAGGATACATAGTCCAGATAATGTGCCTACCTTAACAATGTTTTTATATTATGTAGTTTACTTTTGGTGATATGGCATATTGAAGATTTTGTCAGACATGTCAACATGATTGAAGATACTGATCTAGTCAATGGGTTATATTGATAGCAAGTTTACCTCAGTCAGACGGGCACAGATGGCAGTCAGTATAACAGACAGGTGTTTGGACAGGACAATGGGTTTACTGAGAACCAGGTAAATATCCAACAAGTACCGCACAAACTGGAAATCCAGAGTCTAAAAGTAAAATTATAGTAATCTACATGTATGTAGAAATATATCACAGAAGGATACAGCCGATCGAAGCACATAGAAGTTGCATGATATGAATATGATATCAACATGCCAATGAAACCTAACGTTACAAGCCGACTACAGGAAAGTGCACCATGTTTGCATTCACCAGAAAAGTTCTCTTGACAAGGCTCTCTAGTAAAGTTGGAATATAGCCAATATCAGAAAGCATGTGTAAATCACATTTTAAGTTTATCTGAAATTTATTCAAATATGGGCAGGCATGACAGCGACAGATGAACATCAAAATGCCAACTCATTCTGGATACTAAGAAAAAGTTGTCCCTCATGGATGACATGGTATTACAGAAATATATGATGAGATCTCCAGTTGTGGATTGTAATGGATGTGATAGCCTACCTTTGATGTGATCTGACTGGCTAACTCTTTTAGGGTGAGATAAACATAGCGTATACTGTCTCTTCTCCAGGTGAGATCTTCCCTCAGAATCCCCTCTGCTGTTAGACTACTCAGCTGTGACAAACTGGGAAGAGATAATCAAGTATCAGTACGGTTAGACTACTCAGCTGTGACAAACTGATGAGAGATAATCAAGTATCAGTACAGTTAGACTACTCAGCTGTGACAAACTGGTGAGAGATAATCAAGTATCAGTACAGTTAGACTACTCAGCTGTGACAAACTGGTGAGAGATAATCAAGTATCAGTACAGTAAGATTACTCAGCTGTGACAAACTAATGAGAGATAATCAAGTATCAGTTACAGTTAGTCCTCCAATAATTCATTCACCCTATTAAATTCATACATCCCTTATTTTGTGGATAAAATTCAATCAATAGTTCTAATAAATTTGATCAGCCTCTAAAATCATCAAATTAATGAAGAAATATAAATGGCTTATCTCAATGATTTTGGGCTATTTTTACAACTTCATATTAATACATTTGGTCACCGCCTGGATTATGTTGATATTTTTACTTCCGGTGATCAGATTGAATCATTAGACCATATACCATGTTTACCATAGTAACAATCATTGAGAGAAACGAATATCATCAAAGAGGTAACATCAGTGTGCAGATAACCGTGTCCAGAACAAACGAGAATGCTTTTTCAGCAGTTCCTACTTTGAAATATGAATAAATGTGAAGAGTGGTAATCACAAGAAAGGGTGTCAGTGAATAGGATTTAACTTCGCTTTCAACATTATTTCTAATCACAAGAAATAAGGAATATACGCCATATAAGAAACGTAATATATAAGTTTATAAACATACCATGAAACGACTATAAATAATGAAAACCTGAGCTATGGAGGTCCTCCGATGTAGAAAATAGTGATTTGGCATGGAAGCGTAACTTTCAGTTCCCGGTATGGAAAGCAATCCCAAGCAAGATCCTGTGGCAACTGGCAAGGTACCCACATACCAAATTTGGAAAGAATCCATTCAGGTTTTCAAAAGTTATTGTCTGAAACTAAATTTTAACTTGGCTGATTGTCATGGTTGATTGACAGTTATTCATGCAAAGATCAAGATTAGCAGATACATACCTGTCCACCATGACTGTACAAATGAGTGTATTGCCAGCGAAGAATCCAATACTGTTCGTTAAGATAAGTAACAATATAGAACAGTCCTGATTAGACAGTGTCTTCACAAATGGAACCAATGCTGTGTGAGATTCTGTGAGAAAGTATCTTTCCACCTGTAAAATATCAACAAGATTAAGAAACATTTTTGTAATTCCAGGGAAACTCATGTTGAAATCAATACAAGTTATGAGCTGAGATAATATAGTTACTGTTTCGACAAACACCACAGAAAAATTGTTTTGGCCTCAGATTTGTGAATAGAAGACTGCAGACAGGTGATACAGTATACTATCATATGTAATACAGGTATCGTACAATAATTCAAGATTCCGACCTTACCCGCAGTTTCAATCACCAATCTATTTGCAGTGCACAAATCATAGTATATGTGTATGAATTATATCAGATGCAAATCAACTAGAAATGTGTAACATTAGATTTGAATAGCTAGATAGCCCTGGAGCTCATCAAACTGCTTACACCACTGGACTCTTGTACAGTCCCTACACATGAAGGAGAGCTGGGGGATCGACACACAGGGGATGATGGGTGACACTAATCATGTACGTTTTATAGGCCGAGTATTTGAATTCCAGCATCAGCTCCTCTTCCTTGATGTGTCACTCGATTTTTGTTTCTAATCTGCATGAACAAAACACATCCCAATCTTGCTGCGCAACTATGTCACACCGGCATGTGTTGGCCAAGAGGCAGTGCATTCTAGCTAGTCTAATCTAGCTGATTTGCATCTGATTACCAGTGAGTGAATATCACCAATATAATGAAGGAAGATCTCACCTGTCGAGCACATTGAAGAGATCCCTCTGGCTTGACTAGACAGCAACTGAATAAAACAACATGGTACAGCTTGATCACCATGACATTCACAAACATAAAAGGGGCATATATACCTCTCAGCCCAGTATACAATATATACGATTGTTGTGGTCAAGTGGACACATTCCAAATAATGTGGTCAGGATCAAGATCTTTTTTTTGTTGTTGATTAATTAGATCACATATTAACCTAATATTTGGCTATTCAGTACTCAGAAATAGAATATTAAACATGAATAAAACGCAAACCGTGCAAAGCCTTGGGTATATCTAAATAGGAGTTTGGTTAAGAAACAAGCAATAGGTGGTAATAATCAATTGGTGATAAAGATTTTCAATATGCTTCTTTTCAGCAAACATGTGCATCATCATGTAGTTTGATACTTCAATGCTGTCATCCCTGAGCTATGGTAGTAACAAGAAAACAGACAGATGGACGTACATGTATGAACATGACAACACCTCCAAGCCAATATTAGCAGTTCCACAGGACCAAATGTGTGTCTGGTATATGTTCAATAAGCTTTGGCCTTATCATTCTCGAGATATGGTGGTGAAAATGCGTTTGGTGACAACTGGTCCAACTTTGACCAAGTGACCCAGAAAAAATATGACTCAATCAGAATTATTTTATTAGACAGATTTTCTGCAATCACATGCATGTGTGAGCCAAGTTTGGCATTCCTAGACACTCATTCTTGAGAAATGGTGGTAAATGAGAAATCAGACAGACTGACATACATATATGCTGAAAATATCCCACAGCTAATTTCAGCATTGAAACATGACCAGATGTGTGTCTGGTATGAGTTTAGCCAGCCTCGGCCTTATGATTATTGAGATATGGGGGCAGAGACAAATGGCAACAAACTGACATAATTTGACCTGGTGACCCAAAGAAAAAGTATCAATCTCAGTGATTTTCAATGGGATTCTGCTCTGTTACCATATGCATGTGTGAAATAAGTTTGGTGTTGCTAGGTTGAGTCATTCTCAGATATGACGTTAACAAGAAAATGGAAACTGATAGACAGACGTATGAACGGATAGATTAACATGATGTCGACAATGCCTCAAGGCTAATTTTGACCGAGGGGTACAAAACATGCTGTGCATTATGTCATTCTACATGAACAATGGCAAGTACGTACGTATTGTAGTAGTTTATGCTCCATCATTTATGGTTTGCAAAACAAAGCAAGGAAACATGCCACTTTAATAGGATGATATTACCTGAGGTAGCCATCAAATGGGGACTGGAATGTTGGCAGTTGTTTCTCTCCTGTCAGTTCAGCAATACACTTCACATGTGGATGTGCCAGACAAAACAAACACTTCCAAAACTGTACAATGCTCCTCACCACGGAGACTCGCTAGAGAAACATATACACATTATATACTGTGTGAAACAATTTGTTTTTTACAGATCCAGAATCTAACCTACAATTTCAGGCTGAAATGATAAAGTTTTACAAAACTATGTACAACACTGGAGGGGGCATCAATGAACCAATCGTTGTATGAACCACAACTTATATTGTCTTCAAAATTCAAGGGTCCCAAATTCAGTGTGCAATGATGCAGACTTTCAGAATGTAGAGTGAGTCGGGTTAGTTTAGGAGACACATGGTAGGACTCGTTGCTCTTTGAGGGTATAGGGGGATGCACGAGTAGTACTGTATTGTAGTACTGTCCTTTGACCTTGACCTCCAGTTTGCTACATATCATCTCCCTTGATTTATCTCCTGCCACAAACAATTTTGATATGATTTCCCTATTTTGGGGTCACAGTGAATTTGACCTCGAGTTCAATTTTGTTATGTGACATTTTTTCCCCCTAATGAATCCGCATAACAATTTGACCTCAATTTTGGTACACGTCAGATTATATATATGTCAGCTTACATAATGACACAAAAAAATTGTACTGTTTTTCTTAAAATTGGTACACAATAGATTGTCTTCACCTTGTGTATCAACATCACAAAAAATATCAACTGTAGACATTAAACCCCAATGCCCCTTACTCGGCAGTAATCTCTTACTCATACAAATTTGCATAAAATTCATGTGTAAATGGTAAATTATGTCAAAAATCAATCTATAAACACCAAAACTTCATTACATTGTCACCTCGTAGAAAGAACATAAATCCTGTCAGATGTAGACTGGACACAAACGGATGGACAGACAGGCAGACGGGCACATATCATCGTCACATAATATGCCCACCTTTTGGGGGGCATGTACAAACTGGTTCAACACATAAAGGTGGACTAATCAGAGAAAGTATTTACCTGAGGTGTTGTTATACGAAAATAACCAACTGTTAACATGAGGATATTTGCCGATATGACAGATAACTTGTCATAGCTCCCTCTGCTGAGTAACTGTTCTACTATGGGAATGTACTGCTCCAAATTCCCTTGAATTTGTTGTACTAGTTTGGTGATGACATCTTTACATCTATCTTGGTCCTGTAGAAGAAAATAATGATTGATGTTAAATTGGACCAAATGGATGGATTAGAAGTAAATAGAAGAAAATACCAAGCATCGTCCATGTAAGTTTCTAAGTGATCCATGAACTGAGATATGGACCACACAAGTATATATTGATGTTGGCGATAAAGATCCGTAGCTTTGAGGAAAATCATCAAAAAAACCTGGCAGTGCACATCTGCAAGGTGCTGAGCATATTTCATGTAAGTTTCAATCTTATTAGCCAATTAGGGTGATACAGCCCTACAAAGATGTGGTCTATAAGGGCCATCATTCTGTGAAAAATCATATAAACGAGTAAAACCTGACCATGCACAATGGCAAGGTACTAAGCATCTTTCATGCAAGTTTTGAAGTGACCCAAACAATATTAACCGGGATATGGACTGGACAAGTATATATTGATTTTGAAGATAAAGGGCCATAACTCTAGAGAAAATCAGAGTGCACATCTACAACATACTAAGTGTCTTCAATGTAAGTTTCGAAGTTGTCGATCAATAGTAAACAAAATTCAGACAGGAAAATTATCTATTGATGTTCAAGATAGAGGGCCATCACTCAGGAGAAAATCATCGAAAGGAGCAAAAAACCTGACAGTGCACATCTACAAGGTACTAAGAATAACTGTTAAAGAAAGAAGAAAGAAGGTGATACAGGTCGGACAACAATGTATTATAGCATACACAGATGTCGTCAACGAAGAGCCATAACTCTGTGGGAAGTCAGCGAAACAGGAAACGAGAGATCCTGAAGGATCTTGGCGCCGACCATTGTTCGATAAATGTAAGCTAATGACAAGAGGATCTTTTTGTCCATTGTTACTAAGAACAAACGAATGATTTGTAATTTTGTTTGCATAATTTCGAATTTGAGCGAAAAAGATCGAAAAAGGGACACTGGAAAACACCAAGACATTATCTTTCTAAGTTTCAGGAGTTTCAAGATTTCTAGAAACTGTACTTGATGTCGGTTGTTATAGTACAAGTGAAATGAGCAAAGTTAGTCTGAAACTGAATGTCCAGAGGATCCTTCATCTTCGTTTTGTAGTATTTTTTTTTCCGCACGTGTCATCATTGGGTACTGGAAGCGAAGACAAATCTCTTTGACACTTTCGCATGAGCTATGAAACATACTTAAGATTTTATAATGAGGAACGAATGCTAGTTCTGTTCTGTTTACTGGGCTAGTTTGAGTTATCTCTTTTAAGATACCATGCTCGAAAATAGTAAGATGGTACAACACTTAATACTGAAGGGATCCGGTCTGTGCAGTAATGTTGAAACTTTGAAGTGTTTGAATCCTTATTATCTCTCTTGGATCGAAACACGCAGTAGTCTACAGTTGTCGAGTTGTGATGTTGTGTCACAAGAGTGACGTCCCTTCGTGTAGCCGACCCGAGACGAAACGGTGGGGCAGTTCACTTGCAATGGCATGGACTAAAGTAAACTGATTTAAAATTTGAAGAAATACATCTTAATTCGGAATCATTTGAACTCCTTGATATAGAAGGTGAAGGTATGGCTATTTTCTACAGTCAATATATAGAATATGCCCCACCATTTGATCCGCCTACTCTTGTGATGCAACGTCACAACTCTGAAATACCGTATTAATTTAAGGCGTAACCGAAAAAGTTATCTTGCACAACTAGGCCCGATGCGAGACATGTGTACCAAATTTCAGAAAGATCCATGAAGTATTTCCCGAGAATTCACGATAACAATGTTTCAAGAGGAAATTCAAGTTCGAATCGGACCAAAAAAGGTATCTTGTGCAACTGGACCACAAGGGGAACCTGTGTACCAAATTGGAGAAATATCCATGCAGTACTTCCTGAGAATTCACGATAACAAAATTTCATTGGGAAATCCAAGATGGCTGCCTGGTGGCCATATTGGATTTTTGAATCGGACCAAAAAAGGTATCTTGCACAACTAGACCCCAAGGGGAACCTGTGTACCAAATTTGAGAAAGATCCATGCAGTATACTGAGAAATAGCGATAACAAGGTTTCATGGGGAAATCCAAGATGGCCGCCTTGTGGCCATATTGGATTTTCGAATCGGACCAGAAAAGGTATCTTGCACAACTAGCCCCCAAGAGGAACCTGTGTACCAAATTTGAGAAAGATCCACGCAGCAGTTCCTGAGAAATCACGATAACAAAGGTTCATGGGGAAATCCAAGATGGCTGCCTGGTGGCCATATTGGATTTTCGAATCGGACCGAAAAAGGTATCTTGCACAACTAGACCCCAGGGGGAACCTGTGTACCAAATTTGAGAAAGATCCATGCAGTAGTTCCTGAGAA
>JAVTVY010029484.1:0-12301 GCA_036873755.1 Hanleya hanleyi | reverse complement strand
AAGCTAATGACAAGAGGATCTTTTTGTCCATTGTTACTAAGAACAAACGATTGATTTGTAATTTTGTTTACAGAATTTCGAACCTGAGCGAAAAAGATCGAAAAAAGGACACTGGAAAACACCATGCAAGATATCATCTTTCTAAGTTTAAGGAGTTTCAAGATTTCTAGAAACTGTACTTATGTCAGTTGTAATAGTACAAGTGAAAAGAGCAAAGTTAGTCTGAAAGTGAATGTCCGGAGGATCATTCGTCTTCGTTTTGTAGTATTTTTTTTTTGCATGTGTCATCACTGGGTACTGGAAGCGAAGACAAATGTCTTTGACCCTTTGGCATGAGCTATGAAACATACTTAAGATTTCATAATAGGAACGAATGCTAATTCTGTTCTGTTTACTGGGCTAGTTTGAGATATCTCTTTTAAGATACCATGCTCGAAAATAGTAACATGGAATACTTAATACTGAAGGCATCCGCACAGTAATGCTGAAACTTCGAAAGTGTCTTAATCCTGATTATCTCCCTTGGATCGAAACACGCAGTAATCTAATGTTGTCGAGTTGTAGCGTTGTGTCACAAGAGTGACGTCCCTCCATGTAGCCGACCCGTCGGCAGACAAAACAGTTCACTGGACTAAGAAAACTGATTTAAAATTTGAAGAAATACATTTTAATCCCGAATTATTTGAACTCCTTGATATGGAAGGTGAAGGTATGAATATTCTCTATAGTCACTATATAGAATATGTCCCACTGTTTGATCCGCCGACTCGTGTGATGCAACGTCAGAACTCCGGAATACCGTAATAATAGTAAGCGTAACTTGGATTTCGAATCGTACCAAAAAAGGTATCTTGCACAACTAGGCCCCATGTGGGACCTGTGAACCAAATTTCAGAAAGAATCCATGAAGTAGTTCCTGAGAATTGACGATAACAATGTTTCAAGGGACAATTCAAGATGGTCACCTGGCGGCCATATTGGATTGTCGAATTGGACTAAAAAAGGTATCTTGCACAACTGGGCCACAAGGGGAACCTGTGTACCAAATTTGACAAATATCCATTCAGTGGTTCCTGAGAAATTGCAATATCAAAGTTTCATGGAAAAATCCAATATGGCTGCCTGATGGACATATTGGATTTTGGAATCGGACCAGAAAAGGTGTCTTGCACAACTAGACTCTAAGGGGAACCTGTGTACCAAATTTGAGAAAGATACATGGAGTACTTCCAAGAAATGACAATAACAAACGTAGAGAAAATCGCGATAACAAGGTTCCATGGGGAAATCCAAGATGGCTACCTGGTGGCCATATTGGATTTTCGAATCGGACCAGAAAAGGTATGTTGCACAACTAGACCCAAGGGGAAGCTGTGTACCGAATTTGGGAAAGATCCATGCAGCAGATCCTGAGAAATCGCAATAACAAGGTTTTATGGGGAAATCCAAGATGGCCGACTTGTGGCCATATTGGATTTTCGAATCGGACAAGAAAAGGTACCTTGCACAACTAGACCCCAAGGGAAACCTGTATACAAAATTTGAGAAAGATCCATGAAGTAGTTCCTGAGAAATCGCGATATGGTTTCATGGGGAAATCCAAGATGGCCACCTTGTGGCCATATTGTATTTCGAATCGGACCAGAAAAGGTATCTTGCACAACTAGACCCCAAGGGAAACCTGTGTACCAAATTTGGGAAAGATCCATGCTGTAGTTCCTGAGAAATCGCGATAACAAGGTTTCATCGGGAAATCCAAGATGGCCGCCTTGTGGCCATATTGGATTTTTGAATCGGACCAGAAAAGGTATCTTGCACAACTAGACCTTTTCGACGTAGCTGAGTCTACCCTTCGAGGCTGGGTGAAGAATGAAGACAAGCTAAAAGTCTTTGTCGATTCCGCACACTCGAAAGGAAGAAAACCCGGGCCCCAAATGATACGGAACTAGACCAAGTTTTATACACTTGGTTCATATCCTATAACGCGGTTTTTAATTAGGGGACAAACCATCGCGCTATGGCGAGGCGGCACTGAAAATTCACCATATTTATTCACAAAAAAAGTTGTGTACAGTACATGTACTTTACAGTTCTACATTGTTCGACCATGTCTTTCCTCAATATTTCCTGTCTATTTCTTCAGTTTCTGGACTGTCTCATCCAGTGTAGAAGACACATTTGAAAGTTCCCCCTCTTTGTCCTTGGCCGTCCTTCTGAGGCTGTTTGACTTTGTGATAAATGTCAGCTGTGCTGTTCTTTCTGCCTTTTCGGCATACTCGCCAGCAGATTTCAAAAGAGCAGTGACATCATTCTCCAGCCGTTTCCTTTTTTTCTTCAGTTCATCATTGTGTTTGTTGTTGTGACATCGCGCTCTAACCAATCGCAGTACGCCGCCTGCTTGAGCCAACGCTCACTGAATAAACATTTCCCCTTAGGCATAATAGATTTGTGATCTTTGAACCGTACAATACAAACAAAAGAATGCAGAAATTGGCGGGATATCTCGACATGCAGTCGTTAGACCACTTTATGACACTCATAGTAATGACACTCATAGTAATGTCGCTAAATTTCGAGCGGAGTGGTCTCCCCTGATAACGAAAATATGACACTGAGTAGTGTCCCCTGATATTGCAAATTGATCTGAATCGGCAAACATGACGAGAAACGATCGACAAATATTTGGTAAATATTTTAATTTTGGCGCGGAGAAGGGCTTTACAGACAACACACACACACATATTTGGTTTGAATGAAAATATTTTTTCCAGGAGTTTCCAGGACTTTGACAGACTTATTTAGGACTTTCCAGGGTGGATTTTTCATTCCAGGAGTTTCCAGGGGGCATGCGAACCCTGATAGCAGGTATCTTGCACAACTAGGCCCCATGTGGGACCTGTGTACCAAATTTGAGAAAGATCCACGCAGTACTTCCTGAGAAATCACGATAACGAAGTTTCATGGGGAAATTCAAGATGGCCTCCTGGTGGCCGCGTTGGACTTTCGAATCGGGCCGAAAAAGCCATCTTGCACAACTAGATCCCAACGCGAACCAGTGTACCAAATTTGAGAAAGACCCATGCAGTACTTCCTGAGAAATCATGATAAAGTTTCATGCAGGAAATCCAATCAGGCCGCCTGGTGGCCATATTGGATTTTGGAATCTGACCAAAAAAGCTATCTTGCACAACTAGACAACAAGGGAAACCTGTGTACCAAATTTGACAAAGATCCATGCAGTAGTTCCTGAGAATTCACGATAACAAAATTTCATGGAGAAATTCAAACTGGCCGCCTAGTGGACATATTGGATTTTCGAATAGGACCAAAAAAAGTATATTGCACAACTGGACCACAAGGGGAACCTGTGTACCAAATTTCAGAAAGATCCATTCAGTACTTGCTGAGAAATCCCGATAACAAAGTTTCATGGGGAAATCTAAGATGGCCGCCTTGTGGCCATATTGGATTTTCCAATCGGACCAGAAAAGACATCTTGCACAACTGGACCACAAGGGGAACCTGTGTACCAAATTTAAAAAAAGATCCACACAGTAGTTCATGAGAAATTACGATAACAAAATTTCATGGGGAAATCTAAGATGGCCGCCTGGTCAACATATTGGATTTTCGAATCGGACCGAAAAGGGTGTCTTGCACAACTAGACCACAAGGGGAACCTGTGTACCAAATTTGAGAAAGATCCATGAAGTACTTCTCGAGAAATCACGATAACGAAGTTTCATGGGGAAATCTTGCACAACTAGACTCCAAGGGGAACCTGTGTACCAAATTTGAGAAAGACCCATGCAGTAGTTCCTGAGAAATCGCGATAAAGTTTCATGGGGAAATCCAAGATGGCCACCTGGTGGCCATATTGGATTTTCGAATCGCACCGAAAAGGGTATCTTGCACAACTATACCCCAAGGGGAACCTGTGTACCAAATTTGAGAAAGATCCATGCAGTTGTTCCTGAGAAATCGCGATAACAAGAATTGTTTAGGGATGGACGACGGACGAAAAGTGATTTGAACTAATTATTGGCCGGCAGGGGTCTACATACAGAAAAGGGCACTTCGGTTTGTTTTCAACGATTACGTGTCACCGTATGAAATATTACTGGAGAAAGCAAATGTACCATCTCTCGTAATCAGTAGAGAGAAAACGACCAAAACGCCCCATATATGAAAGATATATTTCAACTAGAGGTTCCGCTTTGACCCTTGGGTTGCCGCTCCGGCATGAAGCCTATGCTGGTTGTTTTTTTAAGCAAAAACATACGTCTCCCCCAACCTCCCACCTTGCGTTGAGTGGGCACATTATTTAAAGAGGTAAAAGCATCATTTAAAAAATATTCAGCAAATAACGGCATATTTCGATAAAAGTTATTCAGTAGTTGAAAGCAACTATGGTGAACGTGTTTCTGTGACCTCATTTTTTAATATCACGGGCATTGAAATCACACTTCTGACATTCTCTGAAAAACGTAACAGCACCTGCACTTGGCTCCAGTGCCTGAGATGACGTCAGAAAACGCGCACTGGCATTCCGAGCGTGATGCTTTGCAACGTCATACTCGATCTTAGAACTTTTATCGCACTGTGACGGCTTCTAATGTGACGTCCTGGATACCTGATCACGTTATCCGACGTCATCTCAGTCATTTCCCATTTTCATGTTGTTCACTAGACCGAATTGAAGAATCTGACAATATTGATCCCTATATGAAATACGAGATTTCAATACTTGAAAATCTTTTGGCAAATGTTGCAAGTGATCATGCTGTTCAGTTTACCCGAACAACTAAAATCACGCTACTACCTCTTTAAGGGAAAGTGCTATAAAATTAATGTAGAAATAAGTGTCAAGTAGTTCTCCTGATATCTTGCCGACAAGGTCTGTATATACATGTACAATTAGATGAATGGATGGACGGACAATGGACAAGGATAAATGCACGCACAAACCAAAATCTAATGAAATGAGGGGGCTATTCCAATGAACCTTCCAAGTTTGGTGAAATTCTGTTCAGTAGTTCTCAAGATATCTTGCAGACAAGGCCTGTATATACATGTACATGAAGATGGACGGACGGACGGACGATGGACACGGATGAACGCACACACACCAAAACCTAAACAAATGAGAGGCTATCCCAATGAAGCTTCCATCCAAGTTTGGTGAAATTCTGTCCAGTAATTTCAAGATATCTTGCAGACAAGGCCTGTATATACATGTACAAGTAGATGGACGGACACCAAACACAGATGAATGCATGCACACACACCAAAACCTAATCAAATGAGGGGGCTATCCCACTGAAGCTTCTGTCCAAGTTTGGTGAAATTCCGTCCAGTAGTTCTCAAGATATCTTGCAGACAAGGCCTGTATATACATGTACAAGTAGATGGATGGACGGACGCCGGACACGGATGAATGCACACACACACACACCAAAACCTAATCAACTGACGGGGCTATCCCACTGAAGCTTCCATCCAAGTTTGGTGAAATTCCGTCCAGTAGTTCTCAAGATATCTTGCAGACAAGGCCTGTATATACATGTACAAGTATATGGACGGATGGACGGACACCGGGCACGGATGAATGCACACACACACACCAAAACCTAATCAAATGGGGGGGCTATCCCAATGAAGCTTCCATCCAAGTTTGATGAAATTCCATCCAGTTGTTCTCAAGATATCTTGCAGACAAGGCCTGTATATACATGTACCAGTAGATGGACGGACGGACGGACACCGGACACGGATGAATGCACACACACACACCAAAACCTAATCAAATGGGGGGGCTATCCCAATGAAGCTTCCATCCAAGTTTGGTGAAATTCCATCCAGTTGTTCTCAAGATATCTTGCAGACAAGGCCTGTATATACATGTACCAGTAGATGGACGGACGGACGGACACCGGACACGGATGAATGCACGCCCACACACCAAAACCTAATCAAATGAGGGGGCTATCCCACTGAAGCTTCTATCCAAGTTTGAGGGAATTCCGTCCAGTAGTTCTCAAGATATCTTGCAGACAAGGCCTGTATATACATGTACCAGTAGATGGACGGACATCGGACACGGATGAATGCACACACACACACACAGCAAAACCTAATCAAATGGGGGGGCTATCCCAATGAAGCTTCCATCCAAGTTTGGTGAAATTCCATCCAGTTGTTCTCAAGATATCTTGCAGACAAGGCCTGTATATACATGTACCAGTAGATAGACGGACACCGGACACGGATGAATGCACGCCCACACACCAAAACCTAATCAAATGAGGGGGCTATCCCACTGAAGCTATCCAAGTTTGAGGGAATTCCGTCCAGTAGTTCTCAAGATATCTTGCAGACAAGGCCTGTATATACATGTACCAGTAGATGGACGGACGGACGGACACCGGACACGGATGAATGCACACACACACACCAAAACCTAATCAAATGGGGGGCTATCCCAATGAAGCTTCCATCCAAGTTTGGTGAAATTCCATCCAGTAGTTCTCAAGATATCTTGCAGACAAGGTAAGGGGACGGACAGACAAGACATCCATCCAGACAGACATCCATCCATCCAACCAGACAGACAGCACAAACACTAGATGTCTCCCCCCAACATAGTTGGGGGAGACATAATTACAGTATTCTAGACACTCACTCAGGGATGAGAGAAAACTAAGCATTCCCAGGGTACGAACGACAAAATTTGGTTTAAATTCACTAAGATATTACTGTGGCAAATTATGGAACAGTCTACCTATCGAAATTAGACAGTCGTTAACATTAAACACGTTCAAAAGTAGAATCAAAGATTTTCAAGGTATGAAATGCAAATGCTATCTCTGCTCAAAATAAATATCACGTTTACAATTTATGTAATAGAGTTACAGGACTATTTTAGCCATAATGTTTTATGTATATATTTTATATTGTTATCTTATGTGTTTTATTGTCCTCCAGTCGATAAATAGCCATCAGTGCTAATGTTTTTAAGTTGTACAAGTTCGACTTTAAATAAATATTTGTATCTTGTATCTTGTATACAGAAAGGATATGCGACGTTTACAAAGAAATGTGTGTTAAGTTTAATAACTTTTTTAATCCATCTTATTTTTCTTCGAATTTACATTGTGGACTGTCAGCATCAAATATTGCCAATTGTATGATAGTTTAAAATGTTCTGCTTGGCTCAATTTCTATGCACACTTACCGCCGAACGGTAATGACCGGTACCAAAAAGAAGACCGACTGATGCTAAAAATTTACCGAAACATATACAAATATTGTGAAGAAACATTATTAGGAGGAATGCCCTGTATTACGAGAGGTTTAATACTAGATGTTGAACAGTACCGGTAGCGATCTTTCTAAAACCATGGAGCTTGTCATTTATTACCCCTCACGCCTTTTTATCTGGGAGTAATTGGGTCTGGGAGCTTTTGGACTGTAGCCTTTGAACTTTGGGGGTGGGGCTTGGGGAAACTGGAGCTTGAAACGTCGGAGGGGGAGCTTGGGGGAACTGAAGCTTGGAACTACGAAGCTGGAACTTGGAACTTTGGAACTTGGAACTAGGGAACTTGGGAAACTTGAACTAGGGTGTCCCCTGTTACATCTTTGTAAAAAAAAGTTTTTCCCAAAAAATCATACTGTCTGCTTTCTTCATTATTCTGGGCTATTAATTCATTAATTCTCAGAGTGAACCCCAACTGCGCCCTAATTACGCCCCAACTGCTCCCTATCTGCACCCTATTAACCATGTTAACTGCATAATAGCATGTTATCTGATTAGTCAAAACTATCACATGACCTTCATATTATTGGCTGATATTAACAAAAGAAAGGCAGCCATATTGGTTTTCAAAGAACCATTTTAAATTTGAAGATTTCATGCCCATTTAACAGGATTTTGGTGAGTGTTTTATCTCTGTTTTGTGGATAGTCGATAATGTAAAGGGTTCATATGTGTGTAGAAATAATTTGAAGAAAAAAACTCAAGAAAGAGTGAGCGAAAGTGTCAGTTGACCTGATGTACCAATTCTAAAACAGCTAACTGTAGTACATGCACAAATATTTTCTTATGAATGTAATTCTAACCATGAATGCACATTGTATAATCTGCAGTTTATGTATACTCTTCTGTTCCCCAAGTGCACCATAACTGTGCCCTATCAGTACAACATTCATTCTGAGAGTGCGCCCTAATCGCGCCCCAACTGCACCTTTTCTGTGCCCTTTCTGCACCCTAAGACTGCGCCCTATTCTCTAATTGGGCGTATATAAGGCGCAATTAAAATGTTTGGAATCCACCCTAATTTGCGCCCTAGCCATATCAAGTCTAATGGCAAAATTGGGGGCGCAGATAGTGCGCACACCCCAGTTGCACCCCAACTTCGCCCTAGCTGTCTCAATTCATGTGCTCTCTTTGCGCCTTTAATGCGCCCTATTTCTGTGAGGGCTATCAGAAGTATTCAACTCATAGCCGAAATTGGGGAAAACAGCGAAAATATTACACCATTTCACCTTCAAAAATGGCCCGCCGCCCACTGTCTGCCTTCAATGAAGAAACCTGAAATAAATGGAATAAGGAAAATATTGAAATAATTTACCTTCTGTACAGCCTTGGAGCTAACCATACTGAAAGTGTATCATTGGTCTGTCATTGATCGAATACAGGTGCAAGTTTGTCTGTGATTGGTTGATTCCAGGTAAATAGCTGGTCTGTGGTTGTGTTTTACAAAGTCATTTCTCTCTTCATTTCTTCTAGAATTACCTCCCTTGAACTGTTCACTGTCTGCCTGGAATAACTGGAATAAGAAAAATACGTATAGGCATTGAAATGAGGTCATCAGAAGTATCAGTTTGACTTTGTGCCCATACTTTATGTATAGAATGGGTGCTGCCTTGGTCATGGTGCCCAAGGTCAAAAGTTGATGTGCATTTCTTCAGTGAGTTGATTCATATTTCATTAATATTTTCATAGTTAAAGATGGAGACAGTGTGCCGGAATTGACTGGAAAATTCTTTGGACTGTTTGAAGAACTGGGGAGATAATATTCATAATCTTAGCTAAACATCCATTCATCCCTCATAACAATGACAACTTTTAGTAGTCTTAGTAATAAACACATGCAAAGTTTTGTCTTTAGAGATGAAAAATATATATTTATACAGGGTTCGTACACATATTTATACAGGGTTCGTACACTAGTACACGGGTAAAAGCATTCGGTGTCCGGTTTTTCACGTATATTATCGTTTTATTATCGTTTGAAACGCGTTTCAATAGCGTTCTAAACGTGTTTTGTATTCGTTTCGTTTGCTTCTCAAAGAACGCGTTTATACCTCGCAAACACGTTTGATCATCGCGGTATGTTCATTTATCTTTCGTTTCGTTTCGCTTAAAATGCGTTTCACGAACGCGTTTATGAACGCGTTTTATTGTTGTTGTTGTTAAATAAGCATCACCGTCCACACCATGGTTGCTTCGTCGGGCAAGAATACTATTTGGTCTGGGGTTTTTTATTTGTGCAATGGTTTGGTGTTGATCAAAACCCGCATGGGGTCAAGGTCAGGCGAAATGCTTTTTCGGTTCGGTATCACACGCCTGACTAATTATTTCGCTTGGTACGGGAAGATAAATATTTCTTCGCTTGGTGAACGAAAAGATTTAAGCTTGCGTTTGAAACGCGTTTTGAAAACGCGTTTCGAAACGCGTTTTGGAAACGCGTTTCGTAACGCATTTTATTGCTGTTGTTGTTGTTGTTAAATAAGCATTACCGTCCACACCACGGTTGCTTCGTCGGGCGAGAATATTATTTGGTCTGTTTTTTTATCTCTGTACAACGGTTCGGCGACTGAGTGTTGGTCAAAAGCTGCATGGAGTCAAGGTCAGGCGAAACGCTTTTTTCGACTCAGTATAACATGCCTGACTAATCATTTCGCTTGGTACGGGAACACATATATTGTTTCGCTTGGTGAACGAAAAGATTTAATCTTAGCGCAATATATAAACGAAACGAATTACCGGACACAGAACGTGTTTACCCTTGTATATTAAAGGCTATGCCACATATATTTATAGCACAGGGATTATAATAGCGGCTGGGGAAAGCCCCGACACGTGGACTTCCTGGCCTGGTTTGCAAAATAAAAACACAAATTTGCACAAAGTTGAACGAAAAGAAAAACCCGTTCGAAACGCGTTTATAAAACGCATTCACAAACGCGTTTATAAACGCGTTTCGATCAGAGCAAACACGTTTGACGAGGGAAACGAGTTTTGATAAAATAAAAATTAAGCTATATTGAAAGCGTTTCGTTTACTATAATCGTTTGGTAAGCGTTTGAAACGCGTTTACATTTCGTTCCGTTCGCGTTTCGTTAGGTCAAACTAAACGAAAATAACCGGACACCGAACGCTTTTACCCCTGTACTTCGGAGGCCCCAGTTTTCAAGGTAATAATTCCTTTTTATGTAATCAAGGAATACAGACAAATTTTTTGAGTTTTCTTATCTTTTTTCACAACCAGTATCCAATGATACAAACACTTTTACTAATGTCTTGCTGAGATATTATTGTTCATACTTAACATTGTCATGCATTGACGATACACTGCCTATTAAATGTCAAATATGTCACTTATGTTTAAGATGTGTGATATAGTCTGATGTTTCTGTCACATTAAAATGTATGTGCATGCATGATGTCTTACATTCATACATCCAGTGGTTCATTTCAGACCGCTCAAATGGCCATGGCCGCCTTGATGTGAACTTGCTCATAGGTGTATGTACCAAATGACATATATAAGCTAGGTTAGAAGAGTCATTTGTCTAGTCCATTTAATTGTTCAGCGTGTAAGTCTAGTAAATGATATTGCATGTATCTTGTTTTCCATAACCAGGTAGTATTATGTATGCAATATTGCATAGAAATGTTAGTGATCTTGATATATGTCGTCTTTTTATCTTGTCTATTATTTCCTGTAATTGACCTTTTATAAAAATTGTTTATATTGGTTTGCCTCCATATGGTACACCTAGCATGGTTATCCTTATACTTAACATATATCATCTTGGGGGTCTGTATGTAATTCCTGTTAAAGTAATTACATCCATTTGGCGATATTCACTTCATACTTGCGTTCATTCACCCCCAAGATACCTACAAGCAGCTCCCGCTGCGAAATGTAGACTAGTGTTTTTTCATAGTTTGTACTGTACACACAGTCGGAACAGCTCCCGCTGTCTGCTACATTCATATACCATGCAGCTCCCGCTGCCCCTGGTCATAATAACAGCTCCCGCTGTAGCCAGATATTGGCAGCTTCTTGCGGCTTATATCTACAATTATCGATAGTTACTGTACAGGCAACGGGAACAGCTCCCGCGGTCTGCTATAGATTTGAGACAATGCAGCTCCCGCTGCCTCTTGTCCTATTATAGTCAGCTCCCGCTGCATCTTATCTACAGCTCTCGCTGTTGAACTGTATAAACAGTGGGCACAGCTCCCATTGTCTATTACAATTTTGAGACAATGCAGCTCCCGCTGCCTCTTGTCCTAGTATAGACAGCTCCCGCTGCATCTTTTCTGAATAGACAGTGGGCACAGATCCCATGGTCTATTACAATTTTGAGACAATGCAGCTCCCGCTGCCTCTTGTCCTAGTATAGACAGCTCCCGCTGCATCTTTTCTGAATAGACAGTGGGCACAGATCCCATGGTCTATTACAATTTTGAGACAATGCAGCTCCCGCTGCCTCTTGTCATAGTATAGACAGCTCCCGCTGCATCTTTCTGAATAGACAGTGGGCACAGATCCCATGGTCTATTACAATTTTGAGACAATGCAGCTCCCGCTGCCTCTTGTCATAGTATAGACAGCTCCCGCTGCATCTTTCTGAATAGACAGTGGGCACAGATCCCATGGTCTATTACAATTTTGAGACAATGCAGCTCCCGCTGCCTCTTGTCATAGTATAGACAGCTCCCGCTGCATCTTTCTGAATAGACAGTGGGCACAGCTCCCATTGTCTATTACCATAACACTATGCAGCTCCCGCTGCCTCTTGTCATAGCATAGACAGCTCCCGCTGCATCTTTCTGAATAGACAGGGCACAGCTCCCATTGTCTATTACAATTTTGAGACAATGCAGCTCCCGCTGCCTCTTGTCCTAGTATAGCCATCTCCCGCTGCATCTTTTCTGAGTAGACAGTGGGCACAGCTCCCATTGTCTATTACCATAACACTATGCAGCTCCCGCTGCCTCCTACAT
>JAVTVY010029483.1:0-12453 GCA_036873755.1 Hanleya hanleyi | reverse complement strand
TCAGGGCACGAATTATAAAATGTTCAGGGCAGCCATTTCAAGGCCACTTTGGCCTTGCTGGCATCTAATTACCTAGAATTTGCAAAGGGGCACCAAGGCAAACAGGGAGGGCATACAAAGCCATTGGCTTGTGCATGGCCTTGGGTGTATTTCGCGCCAGGGTGCGAATTACACCCAAGGCCATGCACAAGCCAATGGCCTTGTATGCCCTTCCCGTTTGCCCTGGTGCCCCCCTGCAAACCATAGGCAACTAGATGCCAGCAAGGCCAAAGTGGCCCTGAAATGGCTGCCCTGAACACCCTATAATTCGTACCCTGATATATCACATATGGTAAGTCCATGACTTTTCGATAAATAATAAAATATATCACATATGACAAGTCCATGATTTTCGATAAATGATGAAATATATCACATATGACAAGTCCAAGTGCACATACATTTCATACCCCATAAAATGATAAAACTGTATCTCACACATGTATGTCTAATATTCAATTTATAATCGTGTGTATTAAATTAGAGATACACGTACATTGTATGTACAGTACTATCATTGAATAACATGTCCTCTGTAATAGTGTGCACATAAGATTGTTATCCCTTAGGCATAACTGTATATATATAAACTGTGAATAAAGTGTATTTGTGCACTCACTTTTTCTGACCATCATAAAATAGCACTACCGGCATGACCGGTATCATGAATGCAGTCCATAAATGGTAATACATGTATATTCACATGTATGATTTCGTGAACAAAATTTACAGTCAAGTCATGACTTTCGATATTCATTATATTCCTGATAGTAGTGTTGCTTGATTTCATAACTTGGCACAGAGTTGGTATGAATGTAATGAAAATCAGAAATGATAGTCTGGTCATGATATGTTATTAGAATATCAGTAGTGCTTTGTGTAATATCACAGAAAATAGATATTATGATATTATAATACGGTTAATGAGCCATTGCTGAGTATAGGAGGGATCGGTAGAGAGATTAAACAACAGTTTCTAGGAGTGGTGTAAACCGGTTTCTCATAGTCCAAGCCACAGAGTCCTTATTTGAATAGTGATGGTAGTTTGGTTTGGTATTATGAATTTAATACGTTTACACAGCACAACGTATTGGTAGCACATACCAAGTAATCAACACAAACTGTTAGAGTTTACCACAGATATAGTTCGTGAAAACATATATCCCAAAGTCACTAATTAATTTGATGCCTAAATAGTACCATATCTATGTGACGAATATGAAACAAGTCCAGAGTAGAGAAAGAGAACGAGGAGACCAACATTCCAAGAGGCTGTGCAGCTAAGTTAATGCAACTAAAACATGAAACTAAACAGCAGCTGAAATGGCTACACAGCTACATTAATATAGATCATGTGAGAAGGAGAATTCACACTGATTTTGAAATTGGAACATTGTCACGGTCATGTGATCAATATTGAAACTTCCAATTGACATTTCTTTCCAACACAGCTACTACGACACATATCTGATTGACTAGCAAAATGGCACAATATTAGGCCATTCTTGTTTGAAATATGTTTGATGGTTGTAACTCGACCCCTACCAAGACATGGGTAGGTTGGTAGAGAAATTTTATCTAGAGGAAAATAGCAAATCTCAGATTTTAGAACGAATCTACCAAAACCCTTTTTTGTTCAATAATACCAATGAAAACCTGAGCGGTTCATGTCCCTCGCCATGAAAGGTATATAAACATGATAAAAGGTTGTATATAAACTTGAATAAACTTAAACTTACATTGAATGATGGAAAATTTTGTTTGAGTATCGGGTGTTTAATACATTGTTATATTAGGTTAAAATGAAGTAAAAGCCAAAGGTGGATGTTCGTGGTAAGCATATCCCGCATTAAATGCTCAGTTGTGTTATTACTGGATAATATCATAACTAACTTTTATTGTGTTTCGCTAACTTAGTGTCGATTAATTTCTGAAAAAATTATGACAGTCGCGAGCCTGTGTTCTTTTCAGGACACAATCAAACGACGATACCCACTTGACCAGCTCAGACGGTTGAAAAGTGCTGGTCTCAGAAGGCAGTTTACGTTCTCAAAAATCAATTGGTCATGAGTGTGGTTTGGTACATTTCACGTGAAGTGGGAGGAGTGGTAATCAAAAACATCAGTGTGTAGTTCCAGGCTAAAGTACAAGGAGGTCAGTTTTTCAGGGGCGAACTGAACCTGTTTAACCTGGAACATAATGGGACAAAACTATACTTCATTGTTACCATTATCTGGGAGTCGAAAAGAAATTATTTGACAGTTTTGATGAAGAAATGGAGTTATTTTGAAATACATGACCAGGCCTCTCACAGGGACTTTCCAAAAAAGTAGCACATTTTCAAATACGAAGCTGCGCATCTGAAAACCCCTCGGCTCTGCGCGCCAGCCATTCATAATGTATTCAATTTAAAACAAGACTTCAGGAACACCAAGCAGTCAAGTAACAAATATACAGATTATGAAAAATTTTGCCATTAGAAATGGCCTCAAACGTTTCCGTCCAATCAGAGAAACCGGTATTCATTACATAAGTCTGTTGATGCATCGACGATGTATATACCAAATTTTACATCGAACATTTGAAAATTATCTGAGATAGAGATCCCTAATGATTTTGCATAAATTAAAGATGGCCGCCCATCCTTCCCACCACTCAGAGAAACTGATGTGGTTATTCATTGCAAGTCTCTTGATACATAGATTCTGTATACCAAGTTTCATATAGAACACTGAAATGGTATCAAAGATAAACATCATTAAAGATTTTGCATAAATTAAAGATGGCCACCAAGGTTTCCGCCCAAGCAGAAAAACCAGAACTGTCTATTGATACATCGATGATGTATACCAAATTTACATTGAGCACTTGAACCGTATCAGAGATATAGATCATTAATGATTTCGCATAAATTAAAGATGGCCGCCCATCCTTCCCGCCACTCAGAGGAACTGATGTGGCTATACATTGCAGATCTCTTGATACATCGATGCTGTATACCAAGTTTCGTATAGAACACTTGAATGGTATCAGAGATATATATCATTGAAGATTTTGCACAAATTAAAGATGGCCGCCAAGGTTTTCACCGAATCAGGGAAACTGGTTTGGTCATTCCTTTGAAGTTTCTTGATGCATCGATGATCTATACCAAGTTTCACACTGAACAGAGAAATGGTACCTAAGATACACAAGATTAATGACTTCGCATTAATTAAATATGGCCGCCAAAGTTTCCAACCAATCAGGTCCAGATTCAATAGGGTTCTGGGTCATGAGCATATGGATGTGCAGTGCAAGTTTGGGGTGCCCAGGGTAAGTCGTTCTAAAGATATCTTGGTAACAAGAAAGCTGTGATGGTTTCGCATAAATTAAAGATGGCCGCCAAAGTTTCTAACCAATCAGGTCCAGACTCAATAGGGTTCTAGGTCACAAGCATACGGATGTGCACTGCAAGTTTGGTGTGCCTAGGGTAAGTCGTTCTGAAGATATCTTGGTAACGAGAAAGGTGTGACGGACAGACGGACAGACGGACGGACGGACAGACGGACAGACGTACATGACGACGACAATACCCTTCGGCCAAATTTTGGCCGAGGGGTAAAAAACGGTAGGATAAAATGTTCTGAAGATATAATAAATTGTTACGTGAACATGTAAGCAATTAACTTGCAATATGGCGGTTTTTCCATGACTTTGAACCAATCCGGGTGCAACTTTGTTTGTCATGGCATAATATCTGACAGTCTGTCTATTTACAACTGACTTTCTTAGCCACTCATTTCTGCTGTCAGTAACACTATGATCATGCAGTATATCAGTACCCTTGGTTGTAAACCATGTATATCTACCAAAAATGCTCTAGCAATTAGATAAGAATATTTTCTCAAACTAGGCTCTTTTTTTGACAGACAAAATTCCTGCAAAGTAGGACAAATTCTGAAAAAGTAGGAAAGTAGGATGAAATAGGACAAATTCTGAAAAAGTAGGAAAAGTATGCCAAGTGGAGGCCTGCATGATAGTTTAGTTCTGAAATTTAAACAGTGTGAAATATGGTAAATAAAAACTGTGTGATATGTGTAGATCATGTCATAAAGTTTGTCGAAAACAATGCTTTGTAGCCAGTGCTACTCTAATACAGAATGACATGCCCTTGTCGAGTATTAGTCAATTATAATGTCTGTCAGTTGGTGAAAGTGGCAGTCAGTGGCAGTCAGACGCTCAGAATGGCCTACTCTAGCAATTGTCTAGGGTCAAGACCATGGTCGCCATATTGGATTATGAAGATGGGTGGAAAAAAAACTTCCCTGTCATCCTCTCGCTCATGCAAAACCATGGGACAAGTTTGATCTGGGTCAGTAAAATCATCCTTGAGTTCTACCAGTGACAAGCTTACTTAGCATGGCTGAGTAAAGGTCAGGTTATGGCAACCATATTAGATCACTCAGGTTGTCATGAACAATCCCAGCCATCCCCTCACCCATACCAACCCACTGTCCAAGTTTGATGGCAATCGGTCAAATCGTTTATGACTTATTGCAGTAACAAACTTATGTAGCATGGCTTGGGAGGGGTCAAGACCATGCTGGCCATATTGGATTACACAGCTTGCCGAAAAATAATCCCAGCCATCCCCTCAATCATACCAAGCCACTGTTCAAGTTTGATGGCAATCAGATAAATCATTTATGACTTATTGCAGTAACAAACTTATGTAGCATGGCTTGGTAGGGGTCAAGGCCATGCTGGCCATATTGGATTACGCAGCTTGCCGAAAAATAATCCCAGTCATCCTCTCACTTATACCAACCCACTGTCCAAGTTTGATGTCAGTTGGAAAAATCATTTTTGAGTTATTGAAGTAACAACGAAAGTCCGACGGAGTGACGGACGGAGCAAATCCCCAATTTCCTCTTCTGATGTCTGGCTAGGGACAATTATAAGATTTGGTAATTATGTCATGTATGTAGGGGTCTTTTTGGTTGGTAGCTAGGGTTACATTATTCCACACAAGCATGTTTGTAAGGGTAGCCTTATTCAAATTGATGCAGCATGCAATCCAATAACTTACCATTTTTAGACTTGAGATCTCTGTGAATCACAGTAACTGGGGCTTCCTCATGTAAGTAATTCATCCCTGGTAATAAGAATGACAGTAAGTATACAATAGAATAAACACATGGATTCATTGAGGATACCAAGCCCTCCTGCATACACTTTTACACACCTCTAGAAGTTGTCAGCTAAAATTATGCCTCATAGCTATGGTAATATTTGTTGAACGTGAATTTCTTAAGGACTCCAGATATATAAATTAGTTCACTGTAAATCTGTACATGTACGTTGTGAAGATATTAGAATTTTAAACAAGAGCCCAAGGGGCTTCAATATACGCCCGTATATCTGGAATTACATTGGTTCAAAATTCAAGGTTGTTTAATAGCCTTGATTTCAATTGATCTAGCAATTCAGAGAAAGGTCTACAATTTTTTGCTTATGAGAATGTAACATATATCTTAACTCTTGGTAACTAGTTGACCTTGAAGCAAGAGCTGAGAGCTCACATATCCCTCACTGAAATCGACAATAGTCAAACACAAGAAAATAGTAGTTTTCCTGCAAATGGATTCCTTTCAGACGAGAGAATTTTTCATGAAGGAAGAAGAAATTGAGGAAGTAAACCTTTGTTCTTGAGTTAATAAACAGGTGTGAAGTTCATAAAGGATTATTCTCCCCATTAAATTAGTAAATGTATGGTTTTTATTTCATAACAGTTTAACTAAATGAAGCGTTTCAAACATGGGAGACAACTCCACAGGACAATACCATACGAGAGATCCTGAAGGATCTTGGCGCCAATTGTAAGCTAATGACAAGAGGATCTTTTTGTCCATTGTTACTAAGACGATTGAGTTGTAGTTTTGTTTACAGAATTACGAATCTGAGCGAAAAAGATCGAAAAAGGGACACTGGAAAACACCAAGATATAATCTTTCTAAGTTTCAGGAGTTTCAAGATTTCTAGAAACTATACTTATGTCAGTTGTTATAGTACAAGAGAAATGAGCAAAGTTAGTCTGAAAGTGAATGTACATGTACGGAGGATCCTTCATTTTGTAGTATTTTTTTTTTTTTTTTTTTTTTTGCACGTGTCATCATTGGGTACTGGAGTGGAAGCGAAGAAAAATCTCTTTGACACTTTGGCATACTTAAGATTTTATAATGAGGAACGAATGCTAATTCTGTTCTGTTTACTGGACTAGTTTGAGACATCTCTTTTAAGATACCATGCTCGAAAATAGTAAGATGGTACAATACTTAATACTGAAGTGATCGAATTTGAAAGTGTCTGAATCCTGATTATCTCCCTTGGATCGAAACATGCAGTAATCTACAGTTGTCGAGTTGTGACATTGTGTCACAAGAGTGACGTCCCTTCATGTAGCTGAACTGCCGGCAGACGAAAGGGTGGGGCAGTTCACTTGCAACTGCATGGACCAAAGAAAACTGATTTAAAATTTGAAGAAATACATTTTAATTCCGAATTTTTTGAACTCCTTGATATGGAAGGTGAAGATATGGATATTCTCTATAGTCAATATATAGAATATGCCCAACCGTTTGATCTGCCGACTCTTGTGATGCAACGTCACAACTCGGGAATACCGTATTAATTGGATTTTCGAATCGGACCAAAAAAGGTATCTTGCACAACTGGGCCACAAGGGGAATCTGGATGTGTACCAAATCGGAGGAAGATCCATGCAGTACTTCTTGAGAAATCACGATAAAAAAGTTTCTTCGGGAAATCCAAAATGGGCGACTGATGGCCATATTGGATTTCCGAATCGGATCAGAAAAGGTATCTTGCACAACTAGGCGACAAGGGGAACCTGCGTACCAAATTTGACAAAGATCCATGCAGTAATTCCTGAGAAATCGCAATAACAAAGTTTCAAGGGGAAATCCAAGATGGCCGCCTAATGGACATATTGGATTTTCAATTTGAACCGAAAAGGTATCTAGCACAACTAGATCATAAGGTGTATCAAATTTGATAAAGATCCATGCAGTACTTCCTGAGAAATGACGACAACTAGACCTCAAGGGGAAGCTGTGTACCAAATTTGAGAAAGATCCATGCAGTAGTTTCTGAGACTTCACGATAAAGTTTCATGGGGAAATCCAAGATGGCTGCCTGGTGGCCATATTGGTTTTTCAAATCGAACCAGAAAAGGTATCTTGCACAACCAGACCCCAAGGCGAACCTGTGTATAAAAATTGAGAAAGATCAATGCAGTAGTTCCTGAGAAATCGCAATAACAAAGTTTCAAGGGGAAATCCAAGATGGCCGCCTAATGGACATATTGGATTTTCAATTTGAACCGAAAAGGTATCTAGCACAACTAGATCATAAGGTGTATCAAATTTGACAAAGATCCATGCAGTACTTCCTGAGAAATGACGACAACTAGACCTCAAGGGAAGCTGTGTATCAAATTTGACAAAGATCCATGCAGTACTTCCTGAGAAATGACGATAAGAAAGTTTCATGGGGAAATCCAAGATGCCTGCCTAGTGGCCATATTGGTTTTTCCAATCGAACCAGAAAAGGTATCTTGCACAACTAGACCCCAAGGCGAACCATGTGTATCAAAATTGAGAAAGATCAATGCAGTAGTTCCTGAGAAATCGCGGTAATCACGGAAATCGCGGTTTCATGGGGAAATCTATGATGGCCGCCTTGTGGCCATATTGGATTTTCAATTCGGACCAAAAAAGGTTATCTTGCAAAACTAGACCCTAAGGAGAATCTGTGTACCAAATTTGAGAAAGATCCATGCAGTAGTTCCTGAGAAATCGCGATAAGGTTTCATGGAGAAATCCAAGATGGCTGCCTGGTGGCCATATTGGATTTTCGAATCGGGCCAGAAAAGGTATCTTGCACAACTAGACCCCATGTGGGACCTGTATACCAAATTTGAGAAAGATCCATGCGGTAGTTCCTGAGAAATCGCGCGGTAACAAGGTTTCATGCGGAAATCTATGATGGCCGCCTTGTGGCCATATTGGATTTTCGATTCGGACCGAAAAAGGTTATCTTGCAAAACCAGACCCTAAGGGGAATCTGTGTACCAAATTTGAGAAAGATCCATGCAGTAGTTCCTGAGAAATCGCGATAACAAGGTTTCATGGAGAAATCCAAGATGGCTGCCTGGTGGCCATATTGGATTTTCGAATCGGACCACAAAAGGTATCTTGCACAACTAGACCCCATGTGGGACCTGTATACCAAATTTGAGAAAGATCCATGCAGTAGTTCCTGAGAAATCGCGGTAACAAGGTTTCATGGGGAAATCCAAGATGGCTGCCTGGTGGCCATATTTCAATTTTGATTTACGAATCGGACCAGAAAAGGTATCTTGCACAACTAGACCCCAAGGGAAATCGGACCAGAAAAGGTATCTTGCACAACTAGACCCCAAGGGAAACCTGTGTACCAAATTTGAGAAAGATCCAGGCAGTAGTTCCTGAGAAATCATGATAACAAGGTTTCATGGGGAAATCCAAGATGGCTGCCTGGTGGCCATATTGGATTTACGAATCGGACCAGAAAAGGTATCTTGCACAAATAGACCCCAAGGGAAACCTGTGTATCAAATTTGAAAAAGATCCATGCAGTAGTTCCTGAGAAATCGTGATAACAATGTTTCATGGGGAAATCCAAGATGGCTGCCTGGTGGCCATATTGGATTTTCGAATCGGACCAGAAAAGGTTTCTTGCACAACTAGACCCCAAGGGAAACCTGTGTACCAAATTTGAAAAAGATCCATGCAGTAGTTCCTGAGAAATCGCTGTAACAAGGTTTCATGGGGAAATCCAAGATGGCTGCCTGGCGGCCATATTGGATTTTCGAATCGGACCAGAAAAGGTTTCTTGCACAACTAGACCTCAAGGGGAACCAGTATACCAAATTTGAAAAAGATCCATGCAGTAGTTCCTGAGAAATCGCGGTAACAAGGTTTCATGGGGAAATCCAAGATGGCTGCCTGGCGGCCATATTGGATTCTCGAATCGGACCAGAAAAGGTTTCTTGCACAACTAGACCCCAAGGGGAACCTGTGTACCAAATTTGAAAAAGATCCATGCAGTAGTTCCTGAGAAATCGCGGTAACAAGAATTGTTTACGGACGGACTGACGACGGTCGACGGACCACGGACGAAAAGTGATTTGAACAGCCCACCATCCGATGATGGTGGGCTAATAAATGCAGGGGAAAGAACTTCGAATATTCCAACAATATTCCAACACATTTAGTCAGCTAAGCTTGATTCAGTTTTGGGGGACTGCGACCTAGACCGTTGACAAATTGATCTCATATCAGGCCTCGAAATTTCAAACATTTGCGTAACCCAAAAATAGTTCTGGGTCACGATGTTCACGTAACCTATTGTTCGGTTACGTAGGACTAGGTTGCGTAACCCATTGGTTATGTAAACAGGTTAGCCAATTTTTTTCTTCTGAAAATAAAGAAAATGTGTATTATATATTATTATATATATATTATTACAATAAAATACAAAATTGTTTTGAGAGTCCTTGAAACAGCAGCTGACGGCAATATTCTCAAACTGCGATGTAACATGTGCAACTTATTCGTCCGAAATTCAGCAAGAAGCACCCAGGCATGGAATAAAAGGCACGGTGTTGAAAAAAATAAAATGTGAAATGTGTAGGAAGTAAATCAAAAGCAGACAAAACTTTTCTAAAGTCATCGTGAAATGACCACTTCTGGAATGTTTTTATGTTCACAGAGTCAATTTTCGCTTTTGAGCCATTTTGCATATCGAATCTGCGGTCCGGAGGATCCGGAGATGAGAAATTACTGCATTCACTCTGATTTCCATCCACTTCCGTGTGCGTGCTGTCCCGCGCTGTAGAATTCACCCGCATTTGATTGGATGAATTCAGGCTTTGTATGTTGGGAGTTGTGTCCCCTTGATATCGCATGCTTCCGTTTTTATGCGCCATCAGAATGTCAGTTTTTTTCCTTTCGAACCGCCGTGTTTTTATTTCTTTCTGATGCAAAATCACACGTTCATGATACTAATTCCATAATAAAAACGTGTATAAACTCCGAATCATGATTCGAAGATACCATAGAGGAGAAATATAGACCGGTAAGGCAACGATTGATGACTGTCACTGGGTCGGTCGCCCTGACATTTTCAATGGCATTCGTCATACCGTAGCGCAAGTCGATTTTTTACGTAACCGATTATTCGTTCTGCAGAATTTACAACCACGTAACCGACACGTAACCGATCGTTTCGGTTACGCCAAATTTCGAGCGCTGCATATGTATGGCTCCATTTTGCGAGTAAGGTATACTCAAAGTTTGGTACCAATCCATACCTTGAAACTAGAGTTATCGCATGGACGACAAATGTTAATGGATGAATGGACAGAACGCAACATCGCATTACACGACCTCGTCTTCGACAGGTATATGTAAATGTGACTTCTAATGATTTCTGATTTTGGGGTCACAGTGACCTTGACCTTTGACCTTGACCTCAATTTTGGTACACAACACATTGTCTTCCCTCAATCTATCAATGCACACAAAAAATCAAGATTTTTAATGATTTCCTGATTTTGGGGTCACAGTGACCTTGACCTTTGACCTTGACCTAAATTTTGGTACATGAAAAACCGTCTCCCCTCAATTTCTCAATGGACACAAAAATTCATGATTTTTAACAATTTCACGATTTTGGGGTCACAGTGACCTTGACCTTTGACCTTGACCTACATTTTGGTATGCGACACATCGTGTCCCCCTAATGTATCTACTGACACAAAAAATGTTATTTTTAATAATTTCCTAATTTTGGGGTCAGTGACCGTTGACCTTGACCTAATTTTTGGTACGCATCTCTTCATTTCCGCCTATTGAACCCACTCACGAAAAATTAGAAATTTTTAACGATTTCCTGATTTTTCAATCACACTGACCTTTGACTTTGACCTACATTTAATATGCAACACATCGTTCCCCCCCTAGGGCATCCACTCACCAAAAATTAGAACTTTAGATAGAAAACTGTCAACGATCAATGATTTCCTGATTTTTGGCAACAGTGACCTATGACCTCTGACCTCGACCTCAATTTTGGTACGCGACACATCGTCTCCACCTGGCGTATCCACTCACAAAAAATTGCAACTGTGGATAGAAAACGTTCATAGATATAGACCGGACACGAACACTTCAGTGATTTCCTCTTTTTTAGGCCAGTGACCTTTGACCTGTGACCTTGACCTTCGTTTTGGTACGCGACACATCGTCTCCCCGTAGGGTAGCCACTCACCAAAAATTGGAGCTGTGGATAGGAAACTGTCCCAGATATAGACCGGACACGAGAACCGGACAGACGGACAGACGGACGGACAGACAGACGGACGGAAACCGCCATCACATAATACGACCGCCTTTTGGGCGGGCGTATAAAAAAGTAATAATTTAAGAAAATGAGCCTCCTTCTTTAAATGGCTATTTTCAAAAAAGAATTCAACTTATCGTAACTTACATCATCATTTTCTGTGGAGACAACTCCAGCAGGAAATTTGTTTCTTAGTTTTGTCAATTTTTGTCTAGTTCTCATTCTATTGACATTTAATTCAACTTCAAAGTTCAAAACTGTAAGTTGCTCAATTTAGTAAAGAAATAGATCAAAATTGATAAAACTGAGATTTCCTGTTGGAGTTGTCTTCTACAGGAAATGCACTTTCAACAAATATATACAAGGTTCAAGGTTCAAGGTTCTTTATTTGCTGATCACAGCGCCCGTTATCGAGCAGATATACAATCAAGCGAAGATAATTAAGTATATATACATATAGAATAACCTAGTTGATTAGAAATAATTTGATTTACAGAAAAATAACAGTCGTGATACAAGGAACAATAATGCCAGGAGCAGCGATTTCGCTGGCATTTTACAATAAATTATGATCTTACTGACTAGTATCTGTTTGTAACACTAAAAACGTATATTAGCTAACATCTGTTATTCCTGTACCAGTAACACATTTGTCATGTTTAGATGCCGAACCATCAATCATATTGCTACGTGCGCTCATACAATCATGAACAAACTTACCTAAAATTTTCACAATAATTGGATCCTCGCACGATAAGAGCCAAATAAATTTGTTTGAAATATCGAGTTGAGAAAAGTTGGCATTCATGCTATCACATTTAAATAAAAATATGTCCCGAAAATTATCATATTTATTACATTCCATTAAAAAATGGAATTCATCTTCAACCTTACCAGCATTGCAAAGAGTACATAAACGCTTATCTGCTGGTACTTTGGCAAATCTACCTTTCTCAATCTGAAGGT
>JAVTVY010029482.1:0-12872 GCA_036873755.1 Hanleya hanleyi | reverse complement strand
AAAGATAATTATTCCCTTCTCAATCACTGACATGTCATACATGGATCAGTTGCGAAAAGTGAGAAGTTCCATAGTCTCAACCAATATATAACAGCATCTATTTCTTGAGGAGAGTTTTCACAAATTCCCCGGAATTAACAGATTTTTTTTCTTCAAATTTGGTACACAGGTCGCCATTACGGTCTATTATGCAGCAAGTGTTTTTATTCACATTCAAAAATTTAATATGTATCCTTCTTTCAGATATACATTGTATGACCCTCGGCTGCTTTCCAACTGGAAAACCTCATCCTGCGATATCCTCCGTCTCTACGGGTGTAACACATGTCCAAGCCCTCCCCATTCAGCTGAGGCTCCTGAGTCTAGCATACATTTCCTTGTCACGTGCGACACCCTTCAAGACACCAGAGACAAATTTCTTGCCCTGATTTAAAAATCTGTGTGTGCCGAGTGCCTCGAAGACCTTCCACACAATGCAAGGGCTCCAGATGATATATCTGTCTTTATCATAGACCCTTCATCTCGTCTGAGCGACCCTGGGTGTGTCGCAAATGTGATGAGTGTTCTCTGGCGATACCTGTACACTCTTCATCATCAAACTGAACTGTTGAACACTCGGTAATGTCATCTGTAACCTTTCACGTGCAGTACTGCAAATGATGTTCAACACCTTCCAGCATACTGTACTTTATTTTTTATATGCCTTAATGGACTTTCGCTTCTATATATATATATGCATGTGTAACACTCCTAGCATTGGAGGTGCTCCTATGTACAGGATGAATCTATGGACTATGAACTATGGTCACCTACTTGTCGTCTTTAATTTCACAGTCAAACCTTGTTACCGGACATTTCATCTCGTTGCATTTGCCAACAGGGTGACCCCGACTTTATGATTTCTTAATAAATCCATATTGAACAACAACTTCTTCATATTTATATCTTGGCTAACATCAGACCTACTTTGTGTCTTTGCCACTGCAAAAGTAAATTGCACTGCAGCGAAGAAGTTTCGATGTCACAGGGCTTCGTGTTTAGAATTAGTGTGCGAGCTAAAAATAGCTCATGTCAAAATATTTAGGAAAGGGTATTTAAAAGTCAGGCGAGTGATTGCAATATAATACAATATAAAATGTGACAGTTTACGTGAGCTAAAATCACTCTCGTGACATGAATTTACGCGAGTGTTTGCGTGCAGGTGAGCTATCACTCGCGCTAAACACGAAGCCCTGATGTCACATGTGTTATACGTTCAACTATTACCCCGGTCTCCCCCCACTAAAACAGTTATTTCAAAGACATTGTCTATGAACTTTCATTAACTTTAAATGTTTCATTCGCAAAGAACATTGTTTCACAAAACATTCACTTCACTATGTTAAGGAAGTAAGCCCTACCGACTGGTTTGACTTTCAACTGACATAAAATATAAACAGAAAAACTGCTTGCACATATATAAATCCTACATCAAAATTGTCCCAGAGTCTTTTAATTCCTTATTTGATGACCCTGTCATGTACGTAAAATCAGCCACATTGTGCACAATACCATTTCGAACTCCACGATGACCTTATTTCGGCATGTACCATGTCAAGAACAAAAATGACTTACATGTACAAATCAATGGTTTGTTCTTAGCAACAATGGACAAAAAGATCCTCTTGTTATTAGCTTACAATTATCGGATAATGGTGGGCGCCAAGATCCTTCAGGATCTCTCGTTCTGGGAAGAAGACGAAAAGACAAAGGTTGGGTTACATTTGGATATAATTGAGTTTTCTCCCATCGCCTCTGATGCAGATCAGATATTCGTTTCTGTATGTATGGTACGAGAGGATGATGTTGCACAGGAGGCAAAGTCGCCATCAGGAGACACTCCGTTAAAGATATATAAAGATTGACGACGGTCGGTTTTGTATAATAGTGTCGACCTCCAGATAAGCGTTTATTTTCCACATTATGATACTTTACACAATGTATTAAGCGGGCTAGGTCTATGAGCAATATTACCTGATGTGACAAAAATATTACATCTTCACAAGTCCAAGTAAATCCTAAATCACAAGCCTACGGGTTTTGCTTTGACTTCCGTTGTTGATTTCAGACAGACATCAAAGTAGTTTGCCCATCGCTGAATTCGAACCAGTCACATTTCATACCTGGCAGCAGATTGTCGTTATCAGCCAGCTTAGCGCGTTCACCGATTTGTTTGATTTAGAGGAAACCCCTTGATCTATTATTATCCAGAACTGCTATGGGTGGCTGACCAAGCCAGTGTATCGATCCGAAGAGATCGATCGATACACTGTCTCGCGAGGATGGAAATATTAGCGATCAACTAAGAAATGTATATTGCTATTCAAGATGAAGCGTATGAAACTATAGGCAGATGTACTCGAGTCATTTATTTGCAAGAGAACATGACATAACTCACCATACTATATTTTCAGTTGACAGCAAGGAAGAAGTTCGTGGACGAAATAGCACCGACAATGTTGCCCAAATTTGAGAAGTTTTTATCCTCGAATCCTTCTGGTTTTCTTGTGGGAGACAGTGTAAGTATTAGAATTTGGAACTATATTCCCGTATCTTTAAATACCATTCAGTTAAAGGAACACTGAATGTTTCCAGATACCACGTTGAGTGTCAGCAGTTCGGTCTGAAGAAGATATTTAGGGGTAAACAATCGGGAGTAGTTATCTCAGAATTCTATTTTTCAGTAGAGACGTATCACTTCGGAAAGGGTTTTATCTCCCTTGTTCCACCAGGGGCGTATTGGTGCAGAGAATATCCGATAGGTAGCAAAGGCCATCACAATTAATTTTAGTACTTAAATAGTCTATTTTTTTTTAAGAAAATTATCTTTATAATGTACACGTATACAAGATCTATTGGTTCATGCAGAAAATATAAACAAAATAGTTTTTCAAACAAATATTCTCGAATAGTTGATCAATATATTATATCAAATATTTGCAGGTGACTTTGGTAAAAGTGAAACCGAGGCGACTACTTACCGGAAGCAGTTTTTCATACCTCTACCCTTAAAGAGCGGCAGGTATTCAGGGGGAGATCAGACACTTTCCGGAAGGGTTATTAAAACGGAGTAACGTCGCACGGACACCTTCGACACAGATCTTGATATATATTTTAAATAGGGGATTTGTTCTAATTATGCTGTGATTCATATGTTGGTGCATTGTCAAACAACTGTGTAACAGTTTTTTCGAATGTGTGTACCATGGTAACCATTTAAATCTAATGGAAATAACATAGAAAGTAGATAAGAGACTGTCTTTGTGCATAAAGATGGAACGAACATATGTGATCTTTCCGGGAGAGAGTGTGATATTGGCGTTATCTGAAAAGTTGAAAAAGTTGAGATATCATAAGGTGAAGTATTGGTGAAGTTTTCTGATGCGAAAAACATTATCAATTCTTCATTTCAATATAATAATTAGTCCTGCGTTTTGTATGGGTATGGAATTTAGTCACGTTCGACCATCCTCAGATCATTTAATCCATGCCAGGATATTTGAAATTGCTCGTAGGATATCGAAACAGGCATATTGTGCCCTTACGTTTATAACCCTATTGTGGTCTTGTGTTTATAACCCTATTGTGGTCTTGTGTTTATAACCCAAGAAAATACTTTCGGTTTCATTTGTGTGGCAAGATATATTTGAATGTATTATTTGATGTTCAACTCCAATGCAGGGAAATCCATCTGAACAAAATAATGTTCCATATAGCTTAACTAAGTGAGAAACTTTAGGCGTATTCCCTCAATAAACTTTAATAATGTATGATGGTACTCCAATCTTCGAGGAGGGGGTATTTTGCAGCAGATCGGGTGTAACGATTCCAGCTTCTTTTGACCAGATCAACGTCAATAAATTGAAATTCACATATGCTGCTCTGCTCACATATTAGAGCAAAAGCTTCACAAATTGCTTAGACACTGTTTGACTTGACGATAGAAACATCCCAATGTCTTGTCGGTATCAGTGGAAACTGTTAACCACTTCTTTTCTTCATTCTTAGAAAAGACGATAGCTTTACTCTATAGCAGGCTCCAACCCCTACCAAACTTTCTGCGCTATCTCCGGAATGACAAAAAATGGAGAGCTGAAACTCCATGACTTAGTTTATCATATTGGGGTCATTTTCAGCCTATTTGCATCATAGCAGAGGATCATGGGTAAATTCAAGATTGCGGTCACGTGGGGTACCAGAAAAGTGATGTTTTCGTCATATTTCTTCAAAATTTCTGCTTTTCCGCCGTGAAAAGTGGGCAAAAACTGTTTTATTTCACATCACATTAATATTTACTAATTTATCATGCGGAGAAATTGCAGAAATAAAAAATTAGGAAAATCTGACCGAAAATTCGAGCAAAAAATGTCGGTTTTGGAAATGACTTCCCTGTGACGTCATCAAAGCGGCCATCTTTGATTTTTTTTTTTACATTTTCTGGTAGAGCTTGACCCAGGGGTAAGTTTCATCAGCCCCTCGCTCAAGGGGTATAAAAATAAATAGTGGGGTGGGTCGATTGGCAACCAAGCCTGGACAGGTCCCAAACAGTCCAGGTCAGATAGGGTTAATTATTCCTATATTTATTGCTTTGATATTAGTATCTGCTAGGATATCAATGCTGTTAGTGTCGTACACATATAGAATATCGATTACGATCGCGGATACTATTTATACAGGTTAGGGAGAGCTCTCTAAAGTGGAGGTAAAAAGGTCGTTTTGCTCAATAAATCAGTTCACATGATGAACACGGCAAATTCTACTTGCGGCGCACATATAAATTGTCATCTATCTAATTTGCATGATAATAGGACATATCTGTCACGCGGTTGGAGCAACATTGGCTGGCCCTTCAAATGGCAAATTAATGTTGGGACATGGAACAATAGATACATTAATCTTGGTAGTGTTTTGAAGTATTGGTAAAGAATTAACCAAAAGCTATTGAGCAAAAATGACCTTTTTCACCTCCATTTTAGAAAACTGTTATAGAGGATGGCTGACTGCTGAGTGACTGATCCGACGATTATATTTCATATCTCTCTCATATATCTTATTTTGTTTTCAGCTGACATGGGCAGACTTGTACTTTGGTGTATACATGGAGAATTTTGAATCTCGAGCGAACCCAGAATTCGGTGCCTTGCTGGAAAAACATCCGAAAATAAAAGAAAATCTAGCCAGAATCCGCAGTCTTCCCAAGATAGCAGACTGGATAAAAAATCGACCTGTGAATCCATATTAAGTTTGCGACTTAAAAGTTGCACTTCACGTTTGGACGAAGATGCAGAGATCTAATTGTTGTGGGAGGGTGCAAGAGAGAGAAATATAGCATCTGATAATTTTCAGATTATAGGACTTTCACATCCATTCTCTTCTCCTTTGTTCGGTGCAGCAGTACATTCGCGACAGTGCGCAGGACACTCTTGATTTGATTGGCTGATTTAAAAATAAATCCACAGTTTTATACGTTCGCTTCGCAATCTATACAGAACGCAGATTATGCGTGTACATGGATACGTGGTTTTCTCTCAATTTTCCTTTGTGATTGTGCACGAGTCGAGTAGATCTGGTAACACAACCCATTCGCGACTGCTCGGCCTATTCCGTCGAAGTCGTATAGTACCTCGCACATTAATGATGTAAAGATTTTGCACCGCTCCGATGTAAATCGTGATCCGCCGCACTTGAGGCACACCACATGCTATAGGATGTGTTTCCGTTCACATAGTTCTCTTATTTTTCCCTTATCAGAAGATAAATATATACAAATGAAATGGATATTCCCGCGAGTAGTATACAAAGCGTAAATTGGCGAAATAGCGCTTCACTGCGCATGCGCAGAACCTGGTGTGACGTCATAAGTGTGTAAAATGGGGCGGTATTGTGGCGGTGTGCGCATGCGTGATGTGTGGGAGGTGGGTACAAGATGGCCGCCATGTGGGAGGTGGGTACAAATGTGGGAGGTGGGTACAAATGTGGGAGGTGGGTACAAATGTGGGAGGTGGGTACAAATGTGGGAGGTGGGTAAAAATGTGGGAGGTGGGTACAAATGTGGGAGGTGGGTACAAATGTGGGAGGGGGGTACAAATGTGGGAGGTGGGTACAAATGTGGGAGGTGGGTACAAATGTGGGAGGTGGGTACAAATGTGGGAGGTGGGTACAAATGGCCGCGAGTAGTAAAATGTATAAAAGGAGTTGATTTTTAGGGAAAGGGTGTATTCAATCTGACTTACCTGACCTGACTTGATCAGCCAGCCAGCCAGCCAGCCAGTCCTCCTGCCTGCCTATCCGCTTGTATGAGACGAAAAGCATGAGACGTGGAGAAGATTTTCCCTTTGATCCAGCAGTACCTCCGGTTGAAGTCTTGCCTGAAGATGAGCGTGTCAGGACCATTTATCAACGTCACTGGGCTACCATACGCCATTGTTTCCACCGTGACCGTCGTCTATTGGACTTGTATAATTTTCGGTTGGAGGACCTCACGTATCTTCCTACTTACGCCGAGAACATTTTTACAGATCAGGTCACTGCCTTCAAATTGAATGTTACATTTGGGTATATCTTACGGCACAAAAAGACGGACCAGCTGCGGTATTTCTATCCCAGTAACAATTCGTATGTGTTTGACCAGCCATTCACCATCACGGATGCCATTTCTCTGGAGCCGGTGGTCGAGCAACTCACTACATTAGACCCGTTGGAGTGGGCCCGCCTGCAACGCCCCAATACACAATGGTTGGTGCAAATGGTGACTAACGTCACATTTTTCGTCACGAAAATGAGATATCATCCTATCGGTGCTCCTGTACTACTGCCTCCGTGGTTGCTTCATCGACACGGCCTGTATCCATTAACAGTAGGGGTGAATGGGCCCTACAAAGACCGCAAATGTCTGTTTCGGTGTTTGGCCGTGCATGTGGACGAGTGTTACTCCCGGAGTTGTGACACAGTGGCCGATGGCTATTGGGAAGAATATTTAGAGCAGCAAGACATGGATAAGCGGCACTTCCGAGGTGTCCCCTTCAAGCATTTGGATGACGTGGAGTCCCTATATCTTTGTCTATCGATTACGACGGGAGGATGACGATACATTTGTGGCTGAATTGGTTCGGCGATCCACAGAACGGTATGCTGCTACGATGAAAGTCAATGTGTTCGACGACAATGGCGTGAGTCATTTTTCGCTGATCCACAATATGAGCCAGTACGCTCAGTCTTTCAGTTGTGCCCAATGCCATCGGGTGTTTAAACACTCTTACGACTTACATCGCCACGAGAAAATCTGTGACAACAGTGTCAAGCGAGTCTATCCGGGTGGAGTGTATCATAATGCACCTACTATTTTCGAGGAACTGGCCGATGAGGGACTCATCATACCGGAAGAGGACCGTTATTTCCCCTACCGGGCGTGCTATGACTTTGAAGCAATTTTGGAGCCCATGGACCTGTTTTCATCCAAAACACAGTGGACGCAGCGCCATATTCCTCTGAGTGTCAGTATTTCCAGCAACGTACCTGGCTATGACGCTGCTCCGGTGTGTTTCGTGTCCACGGGGAACTCCCATGAGTTGATTACCCGCATGATGGAGTATTTAGAGCAAGTCAGTGCGGCTAGTACGGCATTGTTGGTGGTGAAGTTTCAGCACGTCCTGGACCAACTGGACGACCGCATTCCTGTACCGGGTGTAGCGTTCAGCGATGATGAAGAATCCGAGTCCGAGTCGGAGTCCCTGCAGTCGCAGCCTCTGCAGGCGCGGGATGTTCCTCTACCTAAACCGTATGCGGAGAAATTGAAAGTGCGCTTCCTACAATACCTAAGTCAGTTACCGGTGCTCGGCTTTAATTCGGGACGCTATGATTTAAACATGGTCAAGGAATTTCTCTACCCTTACTTGGCCCAGTCCGATACCCTCAAGTCGGTGATCAAGAAGATCAATAATCATATGGCCCTCACTACTACGTCACTGCATTTCCTGGACGTGCGCAACTACCTAGCTCCTAATTGTAGCTATGATCAGTGGGTCAAGGCCTATAACTGTGCACAAACCAAAGGGAGGTTCCCTTACACGTATATATCATCGCTCGACCGTTTGCAGGAAACACAGTTGCCATCTCGGCACGCCTTCTTTGATGATTTGAAGCAAGTGGAATGTCCGGAAGACACGTACCGTGAACTACAGCAGGTATGGAACGATGAACATATGCAGACCTTGGAAGATTTCCTCATATGGTACAACAACCTAGATGTGGTTCCTTTCCTGGAGGCGGCCGAGAAAATGGTGCAACTTTTTCAACGCCAAATGCACGTGGACATCTTTAAAGAGTGCTTAAGTTTACCGGGGCTGGCCCTTCGCCATTTGTTTCAAGAGTGTTCCACTTACTTTTCGCTGGTACAACAGAAAGATGCGGACATGCATAATTGTTTAAAAGATAACATTGTGGGCGGGCCCAGTCTTATTTTTCACCGCTACCACGAGAAGGATGTCACTACTCTCCCCAGTGGAAAACCCGTTGCCAAAATCATTGGATTCGATGCCAATGCTCTGTACCTGTGGTCGTTGGCCCAACCTATGCCCAGTGGTCATTATACACGTTGGTTGGCGGAAGGACGTCATTTTACACCCCAACGGTTGCCTCACAAACATCTTGCCGACCAGTGGTTGGAGTGGGAAGCCTATCGACGGGGTATTTATATACGACACCAGACCAACGCCACTGAGAAGCGGATAGGCGATCGGCGTCTCCCCGTCGATGGGTTTGCCCATGTACAAGGAACACCCACTGTTTTCCAGTTTTATGGCTGTTACTGGCACGGCCACGAATGTCATTTCAGCGCAGGTCGTTTTAATGAGCGACGCGGGAAAACACCATTAGAATTACGGGAGGAAGTAGTGGCCAACGGAGATTATGTGAAAGAGCGAGGATACCATTTGATTGAAATGTGGGAGTGTGAATTTCACACCATGTGCCAGGCCCGCCCCCATTTACAACGGTTCCTAAAAGAGCGTGAGTACCCGTTGAGTCGTCGGCGACTGCTGAGTCTGCCACAGATGTTGGACGCCATTCGTTCGGGGCAGCTCTACGGCTTTGTAGAATGCGACCTGCATGTTCCCGACACTCTCAAGCCCCTCTTCGCCCAGTGTCCGCCTATCTTCAAGAATACGCTGGTGGGTCGGGATGATATTGGGGAGACCATGCGCACCTACGCAGAGCAACACGAGTGTTTACCTCAACCACGCCGCATGTTGATTGGAAGTATGTGGGCGCACAAAATATTGCTGGGCACCCCCTTACTGCAGTGGTACATGAAGCACGGTTTGGAAATTACTCAAATCTATCAAGTGATACAGTACGTCCCCGAGGCTTGTTTTGCGGACAAGGCTGAGCTCGTCACGGCGGCCCGTCGTCAAGGTGATGAATACCCGAGTCAGGCCATCATGGCTGAATGTTGGAAACTCACTGGCAATGGTTATTATGGAAAAACGGTAACCAACCAGGATAAGCACGTCAACGTGAACATTTGCACGACTGCCCAAGCCTGCAAAAAAGTGAATTCTCCTCTGTTTCGGTCCGTGGAGGTGATCGATGACGACACCTATGAAGTCACTTCAGCTAAGAAGACTATCCGGTACAATTTACCCCTGCAGATTGGATGTATGGTCTATCAGGTGGCCAAGCTGAGGATGTTGCAGTTTCTCTACGACTTCATGGGTGTCTATTTTAATTCCTCAGACTGGCAGTTGATGGAGATGGACACAGATTCGGCCTACATGGCCGTCTCCAACGCCGATTGGGAGTCCCTGGTGAAACCCGAGTTACGGGCCCAGTATGAAGCGGATCGGGACCTGTGGCTACCTCGACGCGACCACTACACCTACGACAAGCGGACACCGGGTCTGTTTAAACTAGAGTGGAGTGGAGATGCCATGATCGCCCTGTCGTCCAAGACGTACTATTGTTACGGAGGAGATGGAAACAACAAGTTTAGTTGTAAAGGCGTCAACCGACGTGACCCTGCCATCGACAAAGATCTCTACCTGGGTGTATTGCAGAGCCAGGCCAGTGCCAGTGGGACCAACCGAGGATTCCGGGTGGTGGACCACCAGATGCGCACTTATATCCAGCAACGAGACGCCTTTACTTTCTTTTATCCGAAACGGAAAGTATTGGCCGACGGTGTGAGCACTACCTACTTGGACTTGTAAAATGTGGAACACTAATAACTGTGGAGTCACGAGTTATAAAAACTGTAAAAGTCAGGATGGCCGAGTGGTCTAAGGCGCCGGTATTAAGTGCCGGTGGGGTGATACCCTGCGTAGGTTCAAATCCTACTCCTGACAAAACTTTTATGTACCTTAATCACTACTATTCTATGTGTGTACATACCCCTACTATTTGTATTCTATAGTTGTATAACTCCTTGCTTGTTGACTTAAATAAAAAAAGAAAGTCAAAACCCATCATTGTGTTTTTTCATCATCATTTTTATTCAACGTCAGAACAACAACGTCATAACAATAATAATAAAACAAGATGCGCGCGCAGAGTACATTAAGTTAACCAGAGAAATGGAGCATGCACATTAAAACGAGACGCCGTCCAGTCATAGACGAGGACATCCCGGTCTTCGGCTTGACAATAATCATCAAACATATGTACAATGGTAGGCAGTGAATGTCCTCTACTCCGGTGAGTGAGATAAAACACACAGTACTGTCCGCACACTACTCAAGGGGCCTTGTAATCTTTGCGTATTCCAACGCCACTCTGTCGTAGAGACGTCCATGAATTTCACCAAATCGGCATGGAGGGGTGCAAGTCCGTAGGAATCAAAGTATTCCCCTTCACCTAGGGTGTCCACGTACACCGCTATCCAATGTTCACCGGGTCCACTCCTCGGGTCTGTATTCAAGATGTAGGCTGCTGGGGTAGTGGAGTGAGTGGGAAACACATTGCGTGGAAACACACCTCGAAAGGGGATCTTGGGATCTCGCTGGAGTATGCTCATCAGCTGCTCTGTATCCATCTTAGGTGGCAAAGTCACACAGCACGTTTCTTTGGTGATCCACGCTGATGACGTTATCAAACTCGGCGTAGCAAATCACGTTAATAGTGTCGGGTACAGGGATGGAGAAACGCAGTTCCAACCGTAGGTTTCCTTTCTTGAGCAAAGCCAGTTGATGATCGTGTTCCAAGGTGGGGGTGAGGTCAAAGGCGAACAATGTGTATCCCTTCATAAAGTCGTCTCGACTGATGGTATTGCCTTCGTCCTGGTTGTTTTGTCCTGTAGCTGTAAACAGGTTCAGGTAGGTCCGCACATAGTTTCCCTTAGTAAAGTCCGGTTGTAAGGGTCGGGCTGGAATTTGATGGCCGGCCACGTGCAGTGCCACAAAGTTAATGTTGAAATGTTTAAAATTGAACGGATTCTCAGCCCAATTTCCATTGAATGCGGTGTTGGTCACACACGCCAGGGTAAGACGTTTAGGCAGATCCCCTAGAAATAAATTTTCACGATTGGCCATCATCGTACCTGTGGGCACAGAGAACACCTTGGTCTGTACGCGTCGGATGGGGTACATGGCTGGTTTTTTCGCTAAGGCTTCCATGTGACCCAGCAACACACCCTGTTGCAAATCTACCGTACGGACAAACAGGGCTGCATCTTCAATGACGATCTGGTAATCGATATCGCCCTCGCCACCGCACATTAAGGCGAACTTAGGTAAGGACCGGATCAACTTGATCTTGATGGATACACCGTTCATCATGTAGCGGTCTTGCATGAACAGATCGGCGTGCAGTCGTCCCATCATATCGATGAACTTGCTTTTGGCTGCCAGTTTTTTGCGTGACTCGAACCCAGCATTGCCACCGGTTATGTTGGGCAGGTATCCGGGTCTATCCCTGAAGTACAGCTCAGCTTGTAAGTGTGATTCTTTGGCATCAATACCGTACGACAACATCGTCTCCATGTAGGCTCGGTACGGGTACGTATTGGTGGACGTACTGATGAGCTTATCGTTCAGACCTATATCCACCTGTTGGAACAAGGAGTGCAGCCAAAGATTCACCGGGCCTACTGGCGCATCGACCGCTATGTCCGTCCCGTCCCTATTCGTTATTTTGGCTTTCACGTACAAGTAGGTGTGGGCTAAATCCAGGTAGGCCGTATCTTTGTTTTCAATGGTAAATTCTACGGGCCCCACCCCCGCCAGGCTAGCCAGGGGTCGATGTTCTACCCAACGTCCTTCGCCTACACTCGTTTGGGTGGGTGGAGTAGTCCACAAATCCAATTCACTGTTGGTAGACGGACACGATTCGGAGTGAATGTATGCCATTATGCGAAGATGTCTCTCCTACTAGTAGTACGTCTCTTCTTTTTCTTCTTCTTCTTCTTCTGGGGCTTAGTCCTTCTCCTCTGGGGTGTTGGACGTTGAATGAATGGGGGCAGTGTCGGTCTTTGTCTTTTAAGGGCTTTGGCGATCAAAACGCTGCCTGCTTCTTTTGCCCGGCGTTTCAAAGCTTGTCGGGGTGCTGTGCCTTGCATCACATCACCGGCCACGCGCAATCCACTGCGTACCGCTTGTTTTCCCACCGCTTTCACACCCCGTGTCACCATGGGTAAAAACGTTTTCATAATGCTGCCCAGAATGTTCCCCAATCCGTGACCGCGTTGCATGCGTGCCCCGCTAAACACGGGCAAGTTTCCCCCCGTTTGTTTCTTGTAGTAGTCGGCATAGCTGGGTGTATGGCACTGGTAAGGCACGTACATTATACGAAGTGAGGAGAGCGAGCTTGTCTGAAAGCAAGTGTCAGCACCACTTTTCCTCGTT
>JAVTVY010029481.1:0-133246 GCA_036873755.1 Hanleya hanleyi | reverse complement strand
TTTTGTCCCTTCCGAAACCACCACTAACTTATCTAGATAAAATAAATAAATTATTTTACAATTTTCTCTGGAAAGGTAAACCAGACAAATTTAAACGTCAAGTAATTATTCGGGACTTCGAAGAAGGGGGAATTAGAATGGTAGAAGTTAATTCATTTATTTATGCGTTAAAAACAACATGGATTAGAAGGATGCTTAATACTAACAACAAATTGCAAAATTTTGTAAGTAAATATATTGATATCGCCAAAATAATAAACTGTGGTGGAAATTTTAGAAAGGAGATAGACAATCTGAAAAATCCTTTCTGGAAGGAAGTTCTTTCTGCATGGCAAATTTACAACAGAAATATTAAATTTACTGATGATAATCTTTTGAGTGAACCTGTTTAGTTAAATTCACACTGTGTGAATTCAAACCTTTTTATCCAACAGTGGTCAAGCACAGGTTTGAATCACTTTAAGGATCTCTTAAAGAGCTTTGTACCTTTGCGGAAGCAAAATTGAAGTACAATTTAAAAGGCACATTTTTGGATTATGAAAGATTACTTAGGAATATCCCGAATGAATGGAAGACAAGACAAATTATGAAAGAGAACCTCACCTCATCTATATATCCCCCTGCACTACGTATCTTGATGAAATGTTCTACAGGTTGTAGGGATGTATATTTCATGATGGTTTCCACCAGCCTGGCACCAATCTCTGAACTAAAATGAGAGAGAAATCTGTCCAGAGCTGATGGCCAAATCTTGTACTCAAGACACCGCTCTATGGAACCTGCAATTTAAAATTCTGCACAGATTTCTCCCCACTAATAGTCTATTGACAAAAATGAAAATAATATTGTGTTCGTTATGTTCTTTTTGCAAAACTGAAACAGAAACGCTCGAACATTTACTTTTATATTGTGAAATTGTCAAATCTTTTTGGCAATCATTGGAAATATGGCGCAGACAACAAACAATAAACTATATTATTCTTAATGAAATAACCATTGTTTTCGGGGCCCCTTTGAAGTTTAAATCTGCTAATCATATTCTTCTGATTGCCAAAAAATATATATATAATTGCAAATTAATAGGAAGACGACCCGTTCCAGAGGGCATAATTAGTCTGATAAGGTATAATATGAAAATTGAAGAAAGAATTGCTATAGTCAATGGAACCTTTTTAAAATTCGAAAAGAAGTGGCAGCCTATACAACTATTTATCTCTCGGAGACGTAGAGCCTTTTATTGTTAACTGCCATCTCTTCAGTTGATAAAAGCCAATTGAGTACATCAATTAATAACTATATTATTTGTTATCAGTTATGATTTTTTAATAAGTTTTATGATTTGTATTACATGCTGATTTGTCAGCTTGATATGTTTATTATATACATACTACTTATTCTGCTGAGTGTATGAATATGAATTGAAATTGGAAGATATAAATAAACAATTTTTATAAAAAAATGTTAGAATGCAATGGAATAACATTCCTATCATTGTATAACGCAAGGATATATTTTCTTGGATACTTGAATAAATTCATCCTAATTCTTAAAAAAGAAAGAAAAAAAAGGTCTGCACAGGGGGCGGTTCACCCCTGGAATATCATGGTTCGGATCGAAGAACAATATTAGGTTAAAGAAGTCATATTCTTCTGCCTGCAGGAAACATCTCTAAATGCATCTGCCTTCTGCCCACAGGAAACATCTCTAAATGCATCTGCTTTCTGCCTGCAAGAAATATCTCTAAATGTATCTGCCTTCTGCCTGCAGGAAACATCTCTAAATGCATCTTTACTACACATGTGTTCACCATAGTAACGTCGTATACGTACACGAAATTGTACATATAGAGCGATTACTTCTGGTCGGGTTGGGCCAGCCATCTGTGAGTTAGAGCCTGCATTAGCTAATTAAATATTATCTGATCATAGTCGAAGACGTTCCATACCAACGATATTTTTATATTTCTATACAGTACTGTGAGGTTTTAAGACAATGTGTTAAACAGTGTGGAATAGAAATAGATGTGAATGACCTATTATGAAATCGTGATAACTGTATCAATCAGAAGCTCAAATTACATTACAATCTCTACTAAGGGTGCATTGTATACACCTTGTAACTAATCTCTCAACGTTAGGAATATAAAGATAACTAGGGGACGGTCAAATTACATGATTTTCAATAATTAGGCCTACCTTCCTGTAGCTATCGACTAAATTACGGAAGGAAACATAAAGCGTCATCAAAATAGTTTGAAACCTAAAAGAGTTGTGACACGAACGGTGTTTGCATATAATACCGATCGCGAATTCCTTTTCCTCTCACGGGATGTCAACTCTCACGGGATGTCAACAAGACATTAGAAAGGAAATCATGATTTTTGGGACTTCCTTCGTGAATTTCAGAAAACATGCAGGTGGATGGTTGTCGAGGGAGAAATAAACTATTTTGTCCACCTTTGACAGAGTGTCAGAGGTATTTTTTATAGGAATGGACATCAATCTACATGGTAGTGCTGGTCTTGGAATGGACATCAGTCTATATGGTAGCGCTGGTCCAGAAATGGACATCAGTCTATGTGGAAGTGCTGGTCTACGGATGCGTAGAGGAAACAAACAAAATGATGTCGCGAGATTGATAGGAATATTTCCATAGAGCAAGCGTCAGATCCGACATTCAATATTCAGTTTTCGTCGATAAAAGAATTTCCGTGTCAATAATCGAAAAACTTTTTTCCTGTTACTGAATCAATCTCAATGAGGTATACTGAATTTCCACATATTCCGAGCGTTCGATATACGGATGAAAATGTCTACTTTCACGTGGCCCATCTTCGCTTACGCTTCATCGCTTCTGTTACCAGTGGTTACCCCGAATAATTCAACATCATCTCAATTACGAGCGTTTGGTTTGTCATTCATAATTCAGCCGTCGTCCATTAAAGAATATCCGCGTCCATAATCCAAAGACCTATTCCATATTCCATATAACAGGATTAGCACCAAATTCAAAAAAACAATCATAGTATACATAAACATAGGCTAGTTTCTTGCAAGAGAGAAGCGGTCAACAGTTTTCAATGATACCGACACAGACGCTAGCTGAACCACTGTAACCACGCAAGCACTGTCATATCCTATTAACTTTTACATTTGATCAGAATTGAAAAGAGATTGATTGATGAAAAATGACTCATAATCCAGACAAAATATTTATTAATTTTTTAGCCCACAAACGAATGGTTTCCATTCGATCAATCCTACCCCATAATTATGACACGAGGGAATCGTTCTACATGGTGATTACTAAATCGAATTAGACGTTCACGCGTAAAAACGCTTTTGTGTAGAATCTTTAATGATTCTTTTATGGAATGAATATATATGAATTGTGATTCATATGTGTTAATTGAGTATAAAGTTAATATAAACCGCCTTTCTTATTAGCACGAATTCTCATGGGGGAGGTGGAGAATTATTCAAATGTAGGTAAAGAAGGAGTTGTGCTATCATATTTCTGTGGTCAAAATAATTGTTGAATGAAACTTTCCCCTTTTTCTGAGTGCCCCAATATAAATGTACAATACAACAGCAATTTTGCTGACCAGATGAGCTGGCTGGTTCATGTAAATGTCAGCAAATGCGACACTGCAAATTATATAATGCAGTCATTTGATGATATATATATGTGTTAAATTTGTGTTTATTCCGAAGTCTGTTTACTGTAATAATTTATTTGACAGTTACACAATTAGATCTTTACCTACCCTCGACAAAACTTTAACTCCTGGGTGATATTGGCTTATCACGAACACATTCTCAAATTCTCCCTGATTTTAACGGACTGAACTCCTGGCCCGCTGCAGCCGAAACAGTAAGCTCGAGAACAAATACATGACCCACTTCTTTGCCGATCGTACGAAGAACATTTTCTACTGCTGAAAAACCTTTCAGACTATGAACGAGCACCTTCTACCATTAAGGTTCTTTGAAGAACGTTCTTAAAGTCAGACCGCGGTTCGCAGTTCGTTATTCGCGGAGACCAGTCATTCAGCGACTCATAACAGCGCCCCTAGCAGCGCCCCCTGGCGTCAGATTTGAGATATGAATATGTAAATATATAGAGAATAACATCTTCACTTGCTATGCAGAGTTTGGTGTTCAAAGTACTCATAATACAAACATGACAGATTTCCATATCTGAAGAAATAATTGCTGATCCCCTCGAATAACGAACTGCGAACCGCGGTCTAACTTTATGGACGTCTTTGAAGAACCATAGTCGTTTATCTACGTGTGATTACTCCGGATTATGGGCGCTTCCACAGCTAAGGAAGTCCCCATAGTTCACCAGATTTCATGGTCCGGGCCCTATATATATGGACAGGGACATTTCGATCCAGTTTCCGGTGACAACAGGACATACTGGTTCTGCTGATAGGGGGGAGCACTTGTTTCCGAATATGAACTTATCAGATTCAGTCATACGATGCATACGACCGTGTTTGCTTCCACACTAGCACCATTGGAAATATACAGACCGTGTGGTCATTCTAGACAACGTGTTCACATGAACAAGAACACCAAAGCCTGACTGAGATACAGCACATTACAAGAATCATTCTTAGTATAGAATGCAGCTAGAATATTGGCATATACGGTCATGCGACTTCTAGTCAGGTTTGCTGACATATTTTCCGCCACCATGGCATCTGCTAGTTAGGGACGACTAGTCAACTATCGCATCTGATACATATTTAAACGATAGCACTTTTTAGCATTTCTGCATAGGTGAACCAGATAGCTTCAGCAACGACATCGAGCTATTGAAGCAAATATATATATGTTCGTCGGCAGTGCATAACATATGATGTACGGACCGCTCGAGAGGTCATTATGAACGAATTGTAAATGAACGATTTGCCCAACGCAGTAGCGAATATATCACGTAGGGGATCAGAAAAATCTCCAGTTTACATTTCTTTATTTCCTGATCCCACACAGTGTTTTTGAAGGACGCAGCGCGGTTTATTGAGGTGTTTGGCCCTCATAACTGGTTCTGTTTTGGCCTCGAACTAGACTATTTTGCACAACTACAGTATTTCAAGATGCTGTTATTAACGAAAACAAAGACCTGGTGGATGAGAATTACTCAGAACATATGACAAGCTAATATACTGTAAGCTAAGTGCATATTTCGTCCGAGCACTCGGGAAGCGGGTGGTTGCAAAACTTCGATAAAACGCGCCACGTCTTTACTTACCAGATGTAACTGTGTAAATTTCCTTGGCCATGGTATATATGGTTAGGTCCAGCTTCGTATCATTTCTCCAAAAGATGCGGTTTACTGGTGTAACAGAGAATAGGCCGTCACGCAACTATATGAGGACCCCTAACTTGGATAGACATGCTCATGACTCTCATCAAACATTTATAAGGATTATTTATGTCGATAGTAAATCTTAATATTCTTGTCTCGACGTTACGCACGTTAGACATGGTTGTGAATAATCACCACAGGTGATTTAGTATACCCGACCTATGAGGTATAGGATAGGTGAAACATGGCGCATTTTAATGTCGGTCATTATTTTGACAAAACTCACGCAGATACTAATACGTTTTATTGAATGAAAAGAAATCGACATTCCAACCCAACAAAGTTAATTTGTCGAGAGGTATAGGACTTAATTTTCTTGATCAGCTCAATACTATATTTCTGTCCCTACCGATAAGCCATAGAATCAATGCTACGTATGTAAAGTAAACTATCAACAATGAAATATGAACTTAAGACATATGAAACATGCATGCACACATTACTTCTTAACATACATTTTAAATCCTCTTACTCTTTTACTTTGAGAAGAAGGATAATATAGTTTCTACACAAAAAATACACTCTAGCTTAACCCTATCTGCCCTGGGCTTTTGAGGACCTGTCCAGGCCTGGGGGGGGGGGGAAGAAATCACTGCTCCCCCCTCCCAATTATTTTTCGTACCCCTTGGGCTAGGGGGCTAAAACTTATCACATTATACTCTTGGGTCAAGCTCTACCAGAAGACGTTAAAAAATCCAAGATGTCCGCACAGTGACGTCATTTCCAAAAAAAGACATTTTTGGGGTCGATTTTTCGGTCATATTTTTGGAATTTTTTAGTTGTGCAATTTCTACTAGAAAACTGAATAATAAATTAGTAAATATGAATGTGATGTGAAATAAAATAGTTTTTGCCCACTTTTCATCGCGGAAAAGCAGAAATTTTGAAGAAAAATGACGAAAACATCACGTGGACGCCATCTTGAATTTACTCATGATACTCTGCTCTGGGGGTTATGCAAATAGAATGAAAATGACCCCAATATGATGAACTATTAAGTCAAGGAGAGTCAGCTCTCAATTGTTTGTCGTTCCGAAGATAGCACAGAAAGTTTGGTAGGGATGGCGGGGGGGATTTTGGTAGGGTTAATTAGAATAAATTGTTTTGAAATTAATAACGATTTCGTGATATTGTGCAATGTTGAACCGAACTCTTTGCCAGTTAAAACTCGTACGATGAATTTTGGTACGACGAGTCTACCATAGATTAGTCACGACATGATTAAGAAGTTAGAGAATGCGGATGAAATGTCGATCGTGACGCCATGGGACCTGGTCGTGCAGCAAAGGTCCGAAAACAACAGGGCGATCTCTACGTGAATGCAAATCGATTATTCGGTCTCTGACTATATATGATTGTATATTCATTAAACTGCCGACGTATATGGAGAATCACCACATCAATTGCGAAACATATATATCACGGGGATATGCCAGAGTTGAAGATAGATGTCTGAAAAAAAAAGTAAAATGTAAAATATGTAGGCGAGATTGCTGAAATTTTAATCCGTGAGCAAAAATAGTTAGAGACCAGTCATGACAATCGGACCCTTGCTAGATTTCCGCTCGGCTGTTCCGAATAGTAATCGACTGGCAGTATTGTCGCAAGTTAGCAGTATTGGCTGACTATGAATCCAACAGGATATAAATTAGCTGTTTAATGAAGAAAGATAGTAGAAGATAAACTTATTTCGCGATGTCTGACCATTGCTTTACAGACGTAATTGAAGTAATCTTGTAGAAAGGGAATGTTTTGAAATTGTCTTTGCCGCTTGCGTGGACAAACATACCTTGAGAAATGGAATGAGTATTTGTTGTTGATGCACTCGGACGCGAGCTCTAAGATATATTGTCTCTCCAATGTAATCTGCATCGCGCTCAGTACATTTAATAACAAATCACATTTCTAGAATCACAACTCAAGTTTTTCTTTACTGCAAAGACTTATTACACTACGCGAATTCTTAAATGAAAATGATGAGCCCTACAGGCACATCTTATTTAGATCTCTATCTCTATAAAAATGAAGCGGGCATTCTCTCTCGTCGACTTTATGACAAAAGAGATGATTACAATTTCGACATCGTAAACTATCCCTTTCTGGATAGTAATATTCCAGTGGGACCTGCATATGGCGTATACATATCTCGCTTAGTAGCATTTGCTAGATCCTGTGTTAAATGTGATGATTTTAATCAACGTCACAAAACATTGTTGCAGAAACTTATAAAACAGGGCTATTCCACCAAGCGCCTCCACTCAAAGTTTCTCAAATTTGGCGATACATATCGCATGCTGATAGCAAAATACGAACGTAGCGTGCAAGATCTATGGCGCTACGTTTCGTAACTTGTGTCTAATTCCGCTTAACCCGGGGCTAGGGGCCGTATGAACCCATGTACTTCAAGATCCTCATGGTACTCATATGAACAGTCACAATCAAAGCGTGACTGAGATACATCATTTTTTTTAGATGACGACTCTATAACGAATATTATGGATTAAGAATACTGATCAGCGATACGGATTTGATATTTTTGGAACATCATGATGTCTTGCCGGCATCATTGAAAACTGTTGACCGCTTCTCTCTTGCAGGAAACAAGCCTATATTTATGTATACTATGATTGTTTTTTTGAATTTGGTGCTAATACTGTTATATGGAATATGGAATAGGTCTTTGGATTATGGACGCGGATATTCTCTAATGGGCGACGGCTGGATTATGAATGACGGACTAGACGCTTGTAATTCACTCAGTTATTCACATGAGCTCACTAGTTTTCAATGATGCCAGTGTGGAAGCAACGGTGGTCCGCCAGATATGAGGGTCCGGAGACCATGGGATCCAGATACGAAAGTCCTCCCTCGGAAACCATTGTCCCCTACCAGCAGGAACCAGGGTCCTGATATCGTTGGTGTCCAGGGGATCGTTGCACGAAACTTGCGTAAGTTACGATCGACGTAAGGACTTACACATGCGGTGCGCTCACACTACGCCCGGCTCTACACGCGTTTCACCAACCTGGCGCAGGGCAGACGTAATTACATAAACATTTACGCAATGCGTAAGTTTCAGATTTTCGCCTCTGCAATAAATATCACTTGGAATTTATGTTTAATTAGTATTGGATACAAAGTTTCGACCAGTGTGCTATAATCATAGCCGACAATGGACTTTGTAAATATTTAACCTCGATAATTACACGTCGGAGAAATCTGCGTTTGAGGTTAAGGATCGTAACTCTTGTATTCGCTCTTTTGTGAAAGGAGGTACGAAATACGGCACATTGTCTTTGAGGGATCGTATGTTAGGGAGAGAAAAAGTAGAAGAACGACCATTTTCTGATTCCAAAAGTATTGTACATTTCATAAGATACATAAAATTACTACGTCATTGGATTAATCTACTACAGGCGCTTCCACAGCTATGGAAGTCCTCAGAGTCCGGCATTCCACAGAGTCCGGTTGACCTACATATAAAACTAAAGGAATAGTAAGGACCAGAATTTCTGAACAGAGGTTCGGCCAGCTAATCGGTGATGCAGTGCGTAAAGGCATAGACGGTGGACAGTACAGCAGAAGGTAACATTGTGGGTTCGATCCTACTCGGGATCAGTTGAAAATGTTTCATTTTCTGCATTTCTGATGTACAGCTTTAGTACGTCTTGTAAAGTTATACCGTCGCATCTTCGTTAAATATATACATATTTTTTAGAATTTTTTTTTTTATATATTTAAGTCAATATACATCTTTATCGTGAGTTTTATCTTTGATTGTTTGAGCGAGATACTATTCTTTTTTGGTATAACCCATTTACATAGAAATGCGAAAAGTGAGTCCTTGTGGCCCGCAAATAATATATTTTGTAGGCTTCGGCTAATATGTATACATTACAGGTAGTTCAACCTAAGGCGCTCGCAAACTAATGGTGTATTCGTGACAAACACCGGGTATATTTGCCTATTTCATCCAAGATTAAATAAGGGTGGATAAAAAAAAAAATTTATTATTATTTTTTTTTTACATTTTTTTATTACATTTTCTGCATTTATTGGAGATGTTCTTGATTTTCGCCTATTTACTACAAACAGATTTTAGTTGATCACATGTTTTCTTTACATTTTTGTCATTTCTAGTAACGTCGTCATAAATGACTTTATCGGGGTTTTTTCAAACGAAAACCAACAAAACTCTTGGAAACGTTTACACCGTTTAAACTGCAGAGTAAATCTTTGAACCGTCGAGTTTGCTGATTGTCCGAGGATACGTGTTTGTTTTTATTTATATAATGTTCTCACCGCTTACATTCATATCAACTACAAGCGTCTAGTCCGTCATTCATAATCCAGCCGTCGTCCATTAGAGAATATCCGCGTCCATAATCCAAAGACCTATTCCATTTTCCACATAACAGTATTAGCACCAAATTCAAAAAGACAATCATAGTATACATAAACATAGGCTTGTTTCCTGCAAGAGAGAAGCGGTCAACAGTTTTCAATGATGCCGGCAAGACATCATGATGTTCCAAAAATATCAAATCCGTATCGCTGATCAGTATTCTTAATCCATAATATTCGTTATAGAGTCGTCATCTAAAAAAAAAGATATATCTCAGTCACGCTTTGATTGTGACTGTTCATATGAGTACCATGAGGATCTTGAAGTACATGGGTTCATACGGCCCCTAGCCCCGGGTTAAGCGGAATTAGACACAAGTTACGAAACGTAGCGCCATAGATCTTGCACGCTACGTTCGTATTTTGCTATCAGCATGCAATATGTATCGCCAAATTTGAGAAACTTTGAGTGGAGGCGCTTGGTGGAATAGCCCTGTTTTATAAGTTTCTGCAACAATGTTTTGTGACGTTGATTAAAATCATCACATTTAACACAGGATCTAGCAAATGCTACTAAGCGAAATATGTATACGCCATATGCAGGTCCCACTGGAATACTACTATCCAGAAAGGGATAGTTTGCGATGTCGAAATTGTAATCATCTCTTTTGTCATAAAGTCGACGAGAGAGAATGCCCGCTTCATTTTTTATAGAGATAGAGATCTAAATAAGATGTGCCTGTAGGGCTATCTGTAGTTTCCTTCAAATCCAGTGAAGGTGGATATATATCCTTCACTGCGTCATTTATGTAGCGATTATCCACAGCGACAAGATCGTCTATATAGCGTTTTGGTGAATGAGAAGGAACGGGCTTTGAACGGATCGGTTTTTGAAAGCGCCTGCATATAGGCATATTCATAAGAGAACAGATACAGGTCAGCCAACAGGGGTGCACAATTAGTACCCATTGGAATACCTATATGCTGCTGATATATTGTGTTGCCAAATTTCACATAGATATTTTCAATGAGAAATTCAAGCAACTCTATAAACAAAGAAACATCCCATGAATGATATCTCTTGTATGTAGTAGAGCTAAAGAATGCTTCATGGCTTCCGACATTAATATATCTACGATCAGTTTTCTTGAACACAGATACTATTAATGAGCTTAGACGGTCAATAAGGTCCTGATGAGGGATTGTAGTATAAAGAGTCGAGAAATCCCATGTGGATACATGTCTGTACGGTATGTGACCTTTAGCATCAAGTTCTTCCGTAAGACATTTTGAGTTTTTCAATATCCACATACATTCAACGCCAGAGTTCTTAGAAATAGTGGCGCAATACCTTTCCCAAAATGCTTTACCTCCTGAAGGGCCCTCGTCAATAGGGTTGAAAGAAGCTTGGTGGTGCAGCTTCTAGAACCAGCTATGAATCTAGCTTTGTATGGTAATTTATGCATTTTGGGAGTCCAGTATATTTTTGGTATGTCGTTATGATTGTTTGGAAGACAAATACCTCTTTCCCTGAGAAACTTTTTGTGATTGTTAAATAAATCTTCCAGAGTAAATGTAGTTTGGGAGTAAGTAGACGTATTTGATGAAGATATGTCTACACTCAATTCTTTAACCAGCACCTGGTAATAGCAATATTTACATATGAATATTATATTATTCGGAGCTTTGTCTGCTGGGACTATAACGAATTTACTCTGGAGATTTGCTAGAACTTCTTGCGAATTGAGGTTTCTCAGAACTTGTTTTGCTTGGGGAAGAGTACTTCTGTCAATATGGCGGATTGTTTCAACGACCTTGCTCTTGGTGAGGTCCAGCCAATCAGCGAGTACTGTAGGTTCAACTTTTTCTCGCTTAGACCAATCAATAACGTACTGTTCCAATGCAGACAGGACTATCTTCTGGTCGGCCTTCAGATTTATTCTTCTTGGCTCTCTATATTTAGGTCCTTTCATCAGGAGTAATTTCAGATCCTTATCACTCACCACATCAAGGTCACCAGTCACAATATGTTTGCATGGTATATAGATAAAGTTCGACGATTCACAATCACAACTATAGCCTCCTGACGTGTATAAGTTCCAGTCAAACTCCTGGACAGCATTGGAGTAATTGAATATTTTGGTGGCTATAGATTTAGTGTACCTATATGAAATGCAAGGAGGTTCTGTGAACTTAAAATAGTTTGGTACAGCGTTGTGTACCTCTGGATCATTCAGGATTCGAGGTAAATTAATGATGTCCAGTCCTTTATCTAAGTAGTTGAGTTTCAAGAAAAGCCGATGTTGAGAGGTTTCGATTATGTTCACTGGACGATACAACCGAAAATACGCTATATCTTGACATACTTTAATGATTTTTGATGGTATTATATTTCCTGAAGACGCAGATTGTTGTATATCTCTGGCTATTTGATCTAAAGCTCTCAGAGGTAACGCATACAGAACTGTACGTTAGCTATGTATACTATTGGGTGTGTTAGTTAAACCCACTAAGTAATTTAAAGTGATATGATCGTGTATCATCGAACTATTAAACTTTCGCCAACCATGGCTGCGATGTCTCCGTTGATGGGGGTTAAATACTCACCAGCTTCTTTAAAATATATTCAATCCCTCTGTGGTTTTATTCCCGTCAACTGCCTTTTACAACTATAAATTGTCCAATTAATTTATCTTGGTGAATAAATGAATGAATGAATGAATGAATGGGTAAACCTTTAAACCGCGGAGTAACCTTTACACTGCGGTTGCTATAGCTTTACTTCGCGGGTTAAAGGTTTTCGCCGTTAACCTTATCTGGCCTGGGATGTTTAAGACTCGTCCAGGCCTGGGGGGGGGCGAATTTGTCCCCCCCCCCTCCCCTAACTATTTTTATTATCCCTTGATGTAAAGAGACTGAAGCTTACCACACTATACCTTACCGTCAACCTTACAATAAACTGTAAAAAGATCCAAGATGGTCGCTTTGATGACGTCACAGTGACGCCATTTTCAAAAAATACCTTTCTTGGTCGATTTTTTTATCAAATTTTGCGAAAACTTTATTCGTGTCATTTTTCCAAAAAACATGCCTGATAAATTACCCGTGATTTTACCCGTGATCCTCCGCTCGGGGGGTTATGCAAATAGGCTCGAAATGACTCCAATATTATAAACTACATATTAACGGAGTGTCAGCTCTCAATTTTTTGTCGTTCCGGAGATTGCGCATAACGTTTGATGGGGAGTGGTGGGTGGGGTCGGGTGGCGAATGTCCCCAGGCCATTGTTTGCATAAAATACTCCAAGATATATAGAAAACATGCAAATTTGACCCCGTCTTTGGAAGACCCACGGAATATGCCGTTAAAAGAATACAAGTAGTGGCCTAGTTTCCCCACTGAATGGCAGCTTCCACACCTTTATTAAACAATTACATATCGCGACTTGCATTCGTATGAACAGAAGAACGTGTTATTTCTCTTGTTCACTTGTTGTAACGTATGCTCGTCAATATGTTGTATTCTTCAATGTAGTGGACAAGCTCCCACGGGACTAGCAAAGAGGCGCAAAAGCACGAGGAAAGGCTCTTAGGTATGATGCAGTCTTACCTGGCTATTTCTTAGCATAATTTTCATGATTTTCTTTTAAAATTATCTTGTTTTTTCATTTCATTTTCGTCCTCACTCGCCTAGGAGGGAGAGACAGAGAGAGGGGGCTTAGGGCGTTATTGTCATACTTACAACCGGTGACGTCAACAGGTCACTATCGGCTGACCTTTGTGAGATTACTCCCGGTTCCGGTCACGTGATCGGAAGTCCTTAATAGTGGAAATGCGCACAATAGCGGAAATCATGCGCAGGATTAGAGGTCACTTTATGTCAGATGACCAGAACCGGAAGTGACTTCGCAAAGGTCAGACGGAAATGATCTGTTGGCGCCACCTGTCGAAAGTTGGTCAATAACGCCGTAACTCCTCTTTCTATACTACTCTCTGGTAAACATATTCACGTGTAAATTGGATGGAAAATCGGAAGTAGTAATCGAGGCGGACACTGGGCTCCAGGTTAGGACTTTCGTCTCCTGGAAGCCAGTGTCCCAGGACATCCAACTCCAGACCTGAATGCCCGACGGACAATTAAATCCAGATCTTAGTGTCTTGGGACACTTACGTATAGACGCGAGTGTCCCCCGCACACTGGATGCATCGGGCCACCGTTTCCATCACACCGGTATGCCGTATACTAGACTAATTACAAGCGTCTAGTCCGTCATTCATAATCCAGCCGTCGTCCATTAGAGAATATCCGCGTCCATAATCCAAAGACCTATTCCATATTCCATATAACAGTATTAGCACCAAATTCAAAAAGACAATCATAGTATATACATAAACATAGGCTTGTTTCCTGCAAGAGAGAAGCGGTCAACAGTTTTCAATGATGCCGGCAAGACATCATGATGTTCCAAAAATATCAAATCCGTATCGCTGATCAGTATTCTTAATCCATAATATTCGTTGCAAAGTCGTCATCTAAGAATGATGTATCTCAGTCACGCTTTGATTGTGACTGTTCATATGAGTACCATGAGGATCTTGAAGTACATGGGTTCATACGGCCCCTAGCCCCGGGTTAAGCGGAATTAGACACAAGTTACGAAACGTAGCGCCATAGATCTTGCACGCTACGTTCGTATTTTGCTATCAGCATGCGATATGTATCGCCAAATTTGAGAAACTTTGAGTGGAGGCGCTTGGTGGAATAGCCTCATTCATTCTGTTCATTTACGGATTGACTGTAATTTACGCGGATTTATATAGTTTGCACAGCAGTTTTTAAGTTAATACACCAAATGAACGTAAAATAATCACCGTCAGTGCACTTATAATTGAAATCAAAGAAATCTAGTTAAATAAAAGGAGAAATTGAATATGAGACGAACGAATTCTAGTTTAATTCTTGTGACAGTACATAAGCACAGAGCGTATGCATACAATCAACCTCGTTCGTAACTCCTAGCGACGTCTCGGTGAACGGGCATCACTCGGTAGGCCTAGCGTGGTTCCAACAGCTCTCAATTTGACCTTTTGTTGCAAATTGGGTATGGATAGAACGTCTCAATCGGGCTAATTATTTGAAAAATTAAAGACACAATAAATTCTGTGAAGAACTAGATATGAAAGCATCAGGAGAAAAATTGTTCGAGTCAGATTTGGAGATGTATTTTTACGGGTACGTAGAACGGTTTCACTGATCAATGTGTTGGTTTAAGGCGAGAGAGAGAGAGAGAATTAAGGTTTAATGTCGCGTTCAGCAATATTTCAGCTATATAGCGACGATCAAACAAAATTCTAAGTACTCCAGTCAATAAGTCAGCGCATTAAAACATACACACATTAAAACTGATGTAACAAACCGATTTCTCTCCAATAACCCAAGATGCAATCCTCTCTCACCTGACTAAAAAGATCTTCCAAAGTAGTCGCTCGATAAAAAGCATCTCTTACAATTAATTCGTGTATGGCCGATTCTACATCGCCTGATCATGGTTTGATCGAAACTTTTCTGGCTGTTCAGATGGGAATAGCCTACAGTTTTTTTTAACTCGTGAAGTTTGTTATTATTCACAGCATCCCATGAAGATTGAAACGGCCGTCTCACATAAGTACAGATATAGAGGGTCTGAAATCGCTATTTGGGATTCCAACAGGATCAACCTCATCATCTAGGTCTGCCTTAGCCATCCTATCAGCCTCAGTATTACCTTTGAAGCCGAGGTGACTAGGCAACCAACAGAACACAATATCAATCTGTTGATCAAATCTACAGCCATGTAATTGTAGAATACTCAAGATAGTGGGATGAGTCGAAGTACCACTTTTAATCGCTTGGATGCATGACAGTGAATCTGAGAATATGACATATTGTTTTTGCTTTTAGTGGACCCAATACCTTCTAAAGCCAACAATATAGCCTTTGCTTCTGCAGTGAATATCGAACTTTTACCTGGTAGTTGACAGATTTTAGATTTGGAACTAAAGATAGTAGCACATGCTACTCTCTCATCATCTTTAGAACCATCTGTATAAATAGCCTGATGCGATCTGTATTTCTCTCTCAGTAGACCAAATTCTTGTGTATACAAGAGCTGGCTCGTGTCCGCCTTTTTATATTTCGTTACAGAAATATCTACTTCTGGTTGAGCTAACTGCCATGGTGAAATTGGTAAGAGCTTGTTAGGTAAAATTTGACAAAGTTTAATACCAGCTGCTACAATGTGTAGTTTCATACGAATTCTAAGTGGTGGAATAATGGAGGGTTTCTTCAAATAGAGATCCACGAACTGAGGTTTGAAAACAGTTATATGCAGGATTCGAGTGATTTGATCGTAGTTTTGTGATATATTGCAGTGATAGTTTAATTCTTCGAAGTTCTAAAGGAAATTCATCTGCTTCGACATATAAGCTTTCTTTAGGGGATGTTCTGAACGCTCCAAGGCAAAGTCTTAGTCCTTGATGGAGAATATGATATAGCTTTGCCAAGTTTGACTTGCTTGCACCGTTGTAAACAATAGGCCATAATCAAGTTTGGAACGAACAAGTGATCGATATAAATGGACAAGTGTTTGCTGATCTCCTCCCCACTTATAGTTGGCAACTACCTTCAACAAATCAAGAGCTTTCGTGCACTTAGCTTTCAAGCAATTTATATGCGATTTGAATGTTAGTCGGTGGTCAAACAACATTCCTAAGTATTTGACCTCTTTTACCACTTTGATCTCAGTTCCATCTAATGTTAGTACTGGGTCTTTGTTCTGGAAATATTTTCTGCAAAAGTGTATTCAATTTGTTTTAACTCTGGAGAATTTGAAGCCATTTTCTAGGCACCATTTTTGAATTCTATTCAGACAAATTTGTAATGTTCCCTCAATATTGTGTATACTTTTTCCACTGCACGAAATGTTGAAATCGTCTACAAAGAGTGAACCATCAATTGATTTATTCAAAACTTCCGCCAAGCTATTGATCATGATACTAGACAGAGTAGTAGACAAAATACTGCCCTGTGAGACATCCTGATCTTGGTCGAAATGATCAGACATGGTTGTACCCAACCGAACTTGGAATTGTCTACCATTGAAAAAGTTGGATCTGAAAATGAGTAAACGGCCCTTTAATCCCATAGTATGAAGGTTTTTTAGAATCCCGTATTTCCATGTAGTTTCATAGGCTTTTTCTAAATCGAAAAAGATGGCTTTTTCTAAATCGAAAAAGATTCTTGGCGAAAGCATTTTTGACATAGGAATATAATCTGACTAAATGGACAATGGTACTTCTATTATTACGGAAACCAGCTTGTATACCAGTAAGTTTCTTTTCAGTTTCTAGGTACCAAACAAGACGATCATTTATCATGCGTTCCATTGTTTTACAAACAAAGCTAGTCAGTGAAATCGGACGATAATTACCAGGCTCTGTCCCTCATCATGACCTTATTGACCGTATAAGTTCATTAATAGTATCTGTGTTCAAGAAAACTGATCGTAGATATATTAATGTCGGAAGCCATAAAGCATTCTTTAGCTCGACTACATACAAGAGATATCATTCATGGGATGTTTCTTTGTTTATAGAGTTGCTTGAATTTCTCATTAAAAATATCTATGTGAAATTTGGCAACACAATATATCACCAGCATATAGGTATTCCAATGGGTACTAATTGTGCACCCCTGTTGGCTGACCTGTATCTGTTCTCTTATGAATATGACTATATGCGGGCGCTTTCAAAAACCGATCCATTCAAAGCCCGTTCCTTCTCATTCACCAAACGCTATATAGACGATCTTCTCGCTGTGGATAATCGCTATATAAATGACGCAGTGAAGGATATATATCCACCTTCACTGGATTTGAAGGAAACTACAGATAGCCCTACAGGCACATCTTATTTAGATCTCTATCTCTATAAAAATGAAGCGGGCATTCTCTCTCGTCGACTTTATGACAAAGAGATGATTACAATTTCGACATCGTAAACTATCCCTTTCTGGATAGTAATATTCCAGTGGGACCTGCATATGGCGTATACATATCTCGCTTAGTAGCATTTGCTAGATCTTGTGTTAAATGTGATGATTTTAATCAACGTCACAAAACTTTGTTGCAGAAACTTATAAAACAGGGCTATTCCACCAAGCGCCTCCACTCAAAGTTTCTCAAATTTGGCGATACATATCGCATGCTGATGGCAAAATACGAACGTAGCGTGCAAGATCTATGGCGCTACGTTTCGTAACTTGTGTCTAATTCCGCTTAACCCGGGGCTAGGGGCCGTATGAATCCATGTACTTCAAGATCCTCATGGCACTCATATATGAACAGTGACAATCAAAGCGTGACTGAGATACATCATTCTTTAGATGACGACTTTACAACGAATATTATGGATTAAGAATACTGATCAGCGATACGGATTTGATATTTTTGGAACATCATGATGTCTTGCCGGCATCATTGAAAACTGTTGACCGCTTCTCTCTTGCAGGAAACAAGCCTATGTTTATGAATACAATGATTTTTTTCTTAATTTGGTGCTAATACTGTTATATGGAATATGGAATAGGTCTTTGGATTATGGACGCGGATATTCTCTAATGGACGACGGCTGGATTATGAATGACGGACTAGACGCTTGTAATTGGTACTTGTATAACGATGGCATTATGGCATGACGGTGTAAAGTCTTCTCTTGTCCAAAGTCTGTTGAATATGCGTAATAGAATTTCTAGAGAAGATTCGGGTAGATGTTTCAAGAGTTGATAATGAATATTATCAGGGCCTGCAGCAGAATCGTTAGCTTTCGAGAGAGAAACATGAATTTCCTCAATTGTAAACATAACGTTATAGCTTTCATGGGTACCGGAGGGAAATTTAATTTCATTTTTCTCTTCTCTTTTCTGAAAACTTTGAAATTTAGGTACATAATTATCTGACAAAGAGTTTTTGGCAATTGTTTCGCCTAGCTTATTTGCAATCTCTACTCTGTCAGTTAACACCTGATTTCCATCGTTGAGATGATGAACACTAGACGTAGAGGTTTTACCTTTTATTATTTGGAACGCCAAATGTGCAACTCCTGAAGATGTGGGTATGGTTTGGTTAGCAATTTCAATCAGCATATCCGAGAATAACTGTATATGATCTGGAACATCAGCAAAAGAAATTGCTTGTAGTTCTTGTGAGCAAAGCTTTTCAAATTCTGACCAATTTGCTTTCTTGAAATTATACCTTGTTAAAGGGGGATCATCAGCTGAATGAACAGCTTTTAAAATAGTGGGAAAGTGATCACTTCCACAAAGGTCATCATGAAAAGACCAGGAAAATTCTTCGATTATAGGAAGGTCGCAAAGTGAGATATCTAAAGCTGAATGGGTTCCATGAGCTATGGAAAAATGTTCATAAGAACCATCATCAAAAATACACAAAGTATTATTTGATATAAAATCTTCAAGAACTTTTCCTTTAAAATTCTCTTCTTTATTCCAAAAATTACTACGGCCGTTAAGATCATCCATCAATAAACAATGTTTAGGGAGCTGATCGTAAAGTTTCTGAACTTCACTAAGACAGAGACCTCCGGATGAAGGTATGTACATCGTACATAATGTGAATACAGACTATGCAAAATACCCATTTTAACAATTATTGAAGAGCCGCCTGTAGCCTTTTCATGCTCTTGCAAAGCATAGGAATGATAGGGTGTATATTGCCGTAATCCAAATTTATTTTTATCTGCTTCTTTGAGAAAAGTTTCATTGAAACAGAGAGCTAAGGGTTCATAATCCTAAGTTAACAACTGAAGCTCATGTAAATTTGGCCATTTTTAGTCTATATGAAGAAATAACACACTAGGAAATAGAGTGTCAACTTAGCCATTATGAACGTTTAATTAAAGGTCTTCTCCTCTGACTTTTTCAGCTCTTCTCGCAACTGCTGCATATCTTTGTCTTTATTTCTATAAATTTCTTGTTCTCTCTTCTGTTCACATTTCTTTTTCAACCTCTGGTTTAAGGAAGTCTTGTCGGGTGGCTTATTATCACAAGATTGATCCATGTGCTCAACGACCGCGTTTTTGTCTTAGGAGAGGTTTATAGGTGTATCCGTGTTGAGAAGGAAGTTATCAACTTCCACCTCACCCTGTTTTTCATCTTCCATGAGTATCTCATTGCTAGGTTAATCACTAGTGAACACATCATCATCGGGAGCGAAGTTCACAGGTGTATCCGTTTCAGAAATAAAACCAAAATCTTCATCTTCACCTCCTTCATCCACTGAGGGCAGCTCATCTCTGGTGAGCTCAGCAACCACATTTTCATCTGGGGTGAAGTTGAAGTCCCCACCAGAATGCACAGGTGCATCTACTGAGGGTAGCTCATTTCTAACATCATCTTTGGTGAGCTTAGCACTCACATCATCATCATCTGGGATGAAGTTCAAGTTACCACTAGAATGTACAGGTGAAGAACTAATGTCTTCATCTTCGCCTCCTTTCTCATCTACCAAGGATAGCTCATTTCTAGCATCAGCTGTGGTGAGCTCGATTTCGACAACAGCATCCGAACGCACAGGTGATTGTTCACTAAGACTGCCGTTTACATCAAGTACAGTAGCAACATTGCTGGACATTTGACTATCGTTGACAACGCTGTCGTTCTCCAAGCCGGACAGAGATCCAATAGTTTGAACCTTGTGTTTTCATGAGTTTTACATTCTCGTTTTTTTTTGTGGCCTGGCTGTCCACAACCAGGAATATCAAAGGAATTATCAACATCATTCTTCTCAGAGAGAGCTGAAAATCTGTTCGAGCTGTTGGGTGCATTTTCTGCTTCCTCTGTGCTCTTTTCAGTTTTCCTTTGTCCAAGCTTAGAATTCCTCTTTGAGGTCTTGCCATCCGGTCCTACAATTGACCAAATGCTATCACCAACGCTTTCAGGTTGCTCGACTTCCTGTGGGGTCATTTCACAGAGCTCTCCGCAATGGCGGACTTTTTCGTAACGAGAGATTTCTTCTCTGTATTGGATTGAATTCCAGTCACATATTGTGACGCAGTCCGGTTTTGTCTGTCAGTCAGACCTTGTGTTTTCATGAGTTTTACATTCTCGTTTTTTTTTTGTGGCCTGGCTGTCCACAACTCAGGCATTTATTCTTAAATGGAAGGTCCCAAAACGTGATTTTCATCTTCGCAGGTGTAACAGGCTTTACCCTGACCTTTATACCAAACAGGAAATCTGAATTCTTGGTATGTGCTTTAGAATAGGTTAACCAGAAGACTATTCTGTGAAGTCATGTGACGCAGTCAGTATGTCGGCACCTCTTCCCACTACCCTTATATGTGTTGTAATCCACACCTTCCTACTCCCAGTTTTGAAATCTCTGTCAAAAGAAATGTCATGAACTTTACCATATTTCTCAAAAATATGTCTGATGTCAGTGTGTGGTATCTCCACAGGGCATTTTGTTCTGACAAGTACTTTCGTGGGTGCAATCTCCTCAAAGTGACCGCGCTGATCTTGAAAATCCAAGATACCGTTTGAGAGGAGAACATCTCTGGCCTGTTCATTTTTTAGTGTCACAATCCAGAGATCCTTGTCATCTACGCTAATCAATCAAATTACTTTCGGCCCTGATCCGACAGACTCTTTTAAAGCACGTCAAATATCAATCGGCTTAGCGGCATTCAGCCCCAAAAGTCTAAGGCTCAGTGGCCTCTCTAACAGTCTGTGTGCCACAGCACTAACAATTAATTAAAGACTCCCACCTAGGGAGCCCCAGAAAAGATTACTTTGAGAAAACGAACAAACAATAAAATAATAACAGTTGTCAACACTTTTACAAATAGACCGCGCTATATATTAACACACAGTGCCTCCAAAGATCCAAAAGCCCCGTATGACAGTGTTATATTCAATACAGCGCCATCTACCTACACAAGGAAAATGGTGAACTTTCACAGATTAATTGTCATAGCACTAAAACATAATTATTAATTATACACTCCCACCCAGGAAGCTCCAGAAAAGATTAGATCGAACAAACAAACAAGAAAATAATAACAGTTGTCAACAGTTTACAAATAGCCCGCGATATATATCAACAGTGCCTTCAAAGACCCAAAAGCCCCGTATGACCGTGTTACATTATATAGAGCGCCATCTATACCTACACAAGAAAAATGGTGGGCTCACCAAGGCAAACAAAAAAAAACCCGCCGCGAACAGCGAAAATCTGACGAATCACTGAAGAATGTCACCATGCACAGATGCCAAAAACGTCCACGAAAAATACTCCCCAAAAATCTGGAATAATACCAGCTTAAAACCCCAGAAATACTCAAAATAACACAGACGAAATTGCACGTGCAAATCACTCAGTCTGATCACATCCGGGAACGAGGAGCTTTCCCTGTTGTAGGTTCTAATGGAACTTTCCGTTCGAATAAATAATGTGACGAAGCTGGAATCCTGCATCATTCATCGGCTTTACGTGGACTGGAGAGAGTGTGCTGTGTTGTGTGTGGTACTGAGTCATATTACGCGAAAATTGATATTCTTTCACTGCTTTTGCAGTGTACCAGTTCGAGTGAACTGATTGAACAATGATGTTACAATAGTACAGTTTGCAATCAACATTCTGAGATCAATAGATTCTTATTTGCAAGACGGACAGACATTATCTTGGCTCCATTCTCTTCCAAATTCTTGTAATGTAACGAATATAATACATACAATACAAATATATATTTAAATTGACAATTCTTTCTAGCTGTTTTATTCTTTTTAGCGATATTCGAGCAATATTATGCACTAAAATCTAAATAGTTTTTACACTATACGGCCAGTGAATGCATAGAGAAATTTGACTTTTATCTTGCTCGAAGCTCATTAAATAAAACTTCCAGGGGTCAAATGTTTCCCTTTTCACTATATAATACTAAACACATATAGTTTTCGTTGAATATGAAATAAAAACAGGTGGTCGCCATGCTTTTTTAGAAAATAGTTACCGCATAAGAGACACATATGGCGTTCCCAGCCCTATAGTATGCCCTGGAGGGAGCAAGGATGGAGAATCAGGGTTGAAAATATTCATGGGGGTTCTTCTATAAAGCATTTACACGTTTGCCTATTTGTTGAAAGTCAGTACAAATATATTTTGGGGGTACCACAAGCATAATGTTCAACCCCAGGAACACGTTCGGCTCTTCAACCGTTGAATCTAAAATGCCAACTTTTTGGTCATGCCTAGCCTTCTATCGAACTGCCAGTCATACATATAAATGGTTTTCTTGTGTTATATTGCAGTCTTCCTAATGGCCTATTCTGAGTTGTCTGGACAGTTTTTTTTCTAGAAAATTCAGCCGGTTGTGAGAAATGCTACAAATCGCCATGTTATGGACACACAAGCGGTTTTTCCTGTGAATACGCGGTGTTTATCAATAGGAAAACGTGGAAAAAGGTAGTTTTCATTTTAGAGTTATAGACACTAGCCAATCTCATTACGGTACACAAATGTTTTTTCTTTATATCAATGCCTATAAATTCGAGCATCGGGGCCTAAATTGATTTTTTATTTAAAATTGCCAAAAGAACAGACCAAGTGTGCTTTCACGGGTGAAAATGTAGCTTATCCCTTAATTTATTCCATAATCAAACAATCAACATTCCAACTACAATACCAAAGTACTACAGTTACACTCGCACATGGGGAAATGATTAAAAGACATGTTCATTTTAAGGTGATAAGATTGAAGGTTAAGATCACCGCCAATCGAAATTCGTTCATTCTGCAAGCTATAATGTCGGTTCTGATCTCGGGATTGCGAGGTCTGTCTGACCATCTATCTGTCTATTGGTTCGACTACACAATAACTGCATAATGTTTGCAATGTATACACTGTACATGAAACGGTTATGAAATATTCTGGAACTGCTGGTACTGCTGGATATTGTTCAGTAACTGATCGATACAGAGTGATAACTATTTAGTACAATGAAATCACCAAGTGATTGGGAAAGTGTGGTCCACCAAAGTTTTAGTACCATGCACGTCACTGTTTGCTGAACCATGCAGTTAACACGTAGTATGGAACTGAACAGTTATGATCAGTCCGAATGTTCTGCTTATTCTCAGATGAACATAACGTTCACCATGTTCTATGTCTGAGAACAGTTTGTATGCCAAAGGAGTTCATCATTTCCCGAAAAACTGTTTTCGTGACTTCATGTTGTAATAAAGAAAAATATATTCGGGAATCATGGGAGTACGTGCCCTGAGATGAGTGTGTGTTTGTAATTTTCTCTGATCAATATTGCACACAGCATTTCACACGGAAAAAGTTCCCAACACCGGTATCACTTCAGTATCGTCTATATAGCGGACACTTTAGGATTATAAGCAATGTAGAAGCTAAATGTCTAGGAAATAGGTAGTTAGTCAGACTAACCGGAAATATCTTCTATAAATGTCCAGTTTCTCCACCCAAAATAATGATCAATAAACGAAACCCAACTTTTAAGTTTAATCTTGGGCTTGGAATCAACATTCCTTGGGTAATTTGTTCGAGCATTCTTTAAACAACATAGCTTTCCTGAACAAGGAAGACAAAGTAGATGGTACGATAATGCGGTATTTTTGGTTATACGTGGTATGGTTGTAATAGAAAAATAATGTCATAACAAAATTATTTAATGTAACGGCAAGAGAAAATATCTGTACACCATATGTGAAAGTTTAAGCCCGATTGCCTTATGAATACAGTTATGACATGGAATTGAAATCCACAGCATGTGCAATTTCGTGAAAAAGGGTCTAAATAGAGTCTTTTAAACACGCATTCAGACACGAAGGACCCCTTGGACCAAAACGCAATTTAACCTGGTGATGTGCGGTGGCATTATATCTCCACTGTTGGAATATCTTTTATGTCTAAGGGGTTCTTCGTGTCAACATGTGTGTTTAAATGACAGGAGTTAGACCCTTTTTTTCACGAAATAGCACATGTCGCGAATGTCAATTTTCATGTCATAACAAATATAAAATCATAATGCAATCGAGCTACAACTTTCACATATTGTGTACATATATTTTCTCTTGTCGTTACATTAAAACACAATTATTTTAGTACATTTCATTTTTTTCGATTTCAACCGCACCACGTATAGGCCAAAATGCCGCCTTATCGTTTTACGCCATTTCTAAATTCTTCAGCCAGTGAAAATCACTACCGCCACATTTTTCGGGGACACACTTCATATAGAGACACGTGGTCTGATCTGGCAGTTCATCAATCTTGTTTTTCAGCACATTCGAATAGATTCCTGATGTTATTGTTAGTCTGAACTGTGTTCATAAAATAGCATAGATTTCTTCTGTTTGATTGTTGTCCGACATGCAGCGTTTAAATCGTCTTCCGCAGATATTAACCCTACCTGGCCTGAGCTTTTCGGGACCTGTCGTGGGAGGGGGCTAATTATTTTTCTTATCCCTTGAGTTGGGGAGCTGAAACCTACCACTTTATACCACTGAGATAAACTCTACAAGAAAATGTTTTTAAATCCAAAATGGTCGCTTTGATGACGTCACAGTGACAAACAAGGCATTTTTTTGTTCAATTTGTCAGTCAGATTTCTCGATTTATTAATTTTATTTCTTCGCAAAAACTGCATGATCAATTAGTAAATAATACTAAAAAAAATGTTTTTTCCAGTTTCCCTCGCGGAAAAGCATGACTTTTGAAGGAAAATAACGAAAACATCGCTTTTCTGGTACCCCACATGGTCGCCATTTGAATATAGGCCTACTCATGATCCTCTGCACGGGGACTATGCAAATAAGCTCAAAATTACCTTAATATGCATGATAAACTACAAAGTCAGAGTGTCAGCTCTCAATTTGGAAACAATTTTACAAACTGAAAACCTGTGTTTCCAAACGCGAAGATAGTAGCGGTAGTGCTTTTACATTGGCTGAAGAAATTAGACATGGCGGAAAAATGTCTATTCAGCTCAGGAAACCTGTGTTCTGTCAGAATGCTCAAATAACTACAAACGAAATGCTTAGAACGGATTCTTTTAATTTAAAAGCTGGGTTTCTCTATTGGTCATTATTTTGGGTGGTGAACATGGCGTATAAAGTATCGCTTCCTGACTGCCGGACATTCAGGTCCGGCAGCTTGTAAATATTTCCAGCTAGTCTGGCAGAACCTAGATTCAACAAATATCATTGTTATAAAATGTCTTGTCGGTGCTGCATGTCGGACCACGAAAAAATTATCTCCATATCTTTTTCCCTATTTTACAGTCTCTATAATTCGGTACATCATTAATAACTTTTCCTCTATACATTGTAAATTTCTAAGACACTTGAATTTATACATTCGTACTCAGTCTCAATCCATTGTATACATGCGGTCTTGTTTTACCTTTGTATTGTATTTTTTTGACATTAAACAGCAAAAAAAAACAAAAAAAACAAAAAAAACAAACAATATAAACACCCCCAATATACGAGTTGTCAGAGCATATAGTTCTCTAGATTTGTATCTGATACCGCTTATGCCGGTGCTAGGGGCCCTGTGGTCATGTCGATCATCCAAGTTGCCACATGAACAGGTACAATAAAAGCGTACCTGAGATACAACACTTATCACGAATAGTTAGATTCTTGGTATGTGCTTTAGAATAGCTTAACCAGAGGACTATACTGTGGAGTCATGTGGCTCTGTAAGCATGTCGGCACCTCTTCCCACTGCGTTTGTAGTTATTCGAGCATTCTGACAGCAACACGTACACGTTTCCTGAGCCGAAAAGACAATTTCCCGCCATGTCTAAATTCTTCAGCCAATAAAAAAGCACTACCGCTACTATCTTCATGTTTGGGAACACAGGTTTTCAGTTTGTAAAATTGTTTCCAAATTGAGAGCTGACACTCTGACTTTGTAGTTTATCATATTAAGGTAATTTTGAGTTTATTTGCATAGTCTCCGGGCAGAGGATCATGAGTAAATTCAAATGGCGACCATGTGGGGTATCAGAAACGCGATGTTTTCGTTATTTTCCTTAAAAAGTCCTGCTTTTCCGTGAGGGAAACTGAAAAAAAATAGTTTATTTTTGAGTATTATTTACTAATTGATCATGCAGTTTCTGCGAAGAAAGAAAATTAATAAATCGAAAAATCTGACTGACGAATTGAAGAAAATATGCCTTGTTTGAAAATGACGTCACTGTGACGTCATCAAAGCGACCATTTTGGATTTAAAAAAATTTCCTGGTAGAGTTTGTCCCAATGGTATAAAGTTTTAGGTTTCAGCTCCACAATTCAAGGGATAAGAAAAATAATTAGCCCCTTTCCACGACAGGTTCCGAAAAGCCCAGGCCTGGTAGGGTTAATATCTGCGGAAGACGACTTAAACGCTGCATGTCGGACAACAATTAAACCGAAGAAATCTAGGCTATTTTATGAACACAGTTCAGACTAACAATAACATCAGGAATCTATTCGAATATACTGAAAAACAAGATTGATGAACTGTCAGATCAGACCAGGTGTCTCTATATGAAGTGTGACCTCGAAAAATGTGGCGGTAGTGATTTTTCATTGGCTGAAGAATTTAGAAGTGGCGTAAAACGATAAAGCGGCATTTTGGCCTATACGTGGTGCGGTTGAAAACGAAAAAATGAAATGTACTAAAAATAATTGTGTTTTAATGTAACGGCAAGAGAAAATATATGTACACAATATGTGAAAGTTGTAGCTCGATTGCATTATGATTTTATATTTGTTATGACATGAAAATTGACATTCGCGACATGAGCTACTCCTGTCATTTAAACACACATGTTGACACGAAGAACCCTTTGGACAAAAAAGATATTCCAACAGTGGAGATATAATGCCACCGCACATCACCAGGTTAAATTGCGTTTTGGTCCAAGGGGTCCTTCGTGCCTGAATGCGTGTTTAAAAGACTCTATTTAGACCCTTTTTCCACGAAATTGCACATGCTGTGGATTTCAATTCCATGTCATAACTGTATTTATAAGGCAATCGAGCTAAAACTTTCACATATGGTGTACAGATATTTTCTCTTGCCGTTACATTAAAATAATTCTTTTTTAGGATGTTATTTTTTCTATTTCAACCATACCACGTATAACCAAAAATGCCGCATAATCGTACCATCTACTTTGTCTCTTTTGTTCAGCAATACTGTTTTGTTTTTAGAATGCTCGAACAAATTACCCAGTCACGGAATGTTGATTTCAAGCCCAAGATTAAACTTAAAAGTTGGGTTTCGTTATTGATCATTAACTTGGGTGAGAAACTGGTGTATGAAGTTTTGTTTTCTGGCTGCCGCACATTTATAGAAGATATTTCCTGTTAGTCTGACAGACCATACAATCAACGAGAGATCCTGAAGGATCTTGGCGCCCACCATTGTCCGATAATTGTAAGCTAATGACAAGAGGATCTTTTTGTCCATTGTTACTGAGACGATTGAGTTGTAATTTTGTTTACAGAATTTCGAATCTGAGCGAAAAAGATCGAAAAAGCGACATTGGAAAACACCAAGATATAATCTTTCTAAGTTTCGGGAGTTTCAAGATTTCTAGAAACTGAACTTATGTCAGTTGTTATAGTACAAGAGAAATGAGCAAAGTTAGTCTGAATGTGAATGTACATGTATCCTTGAAGCTTCGTCTTCGTTTTGTAGTATTTTTATTTTATTTATTTTTTTGCACGTGTCATCATTGGGTACTGGAAGCGAAGAAAAATCTCTTTGACACTTTGGCATACTTAAGATTTTATAATTTGGAACGAATGCTAATTCTGCTCTGTTTACTGGACTAGTTTGAGATATCTCTTTTAAGATACCATGCTCGAAAATAGTAAGATGGTACAATACTTAATACTGAAGGGATCCGGTCCGTGCAGTAATGTTGAAACTTCGAATTTGAAAGTGTCTGAATCTTGATTATTTCCCTTGGATCGAAACATGCAGTAGTTTACAGTTGTCGAGTTGTGACATTGTGTCACAAGAGTGACGTCCCTGTAAGTAGCTGACCTGCCGGCAGACGAAAGGGTGGGGAAGTTCACTTGCAACTGCATGGACTAAAGAAAACTGATTTAAAATTTGACGAAATACATTTTAATTCCGAATTATTTTAACTCCTTGATATGGAAGGTGAAGATATGGATATTCTCTATAGTCAATATATAGAATATGCCCGACCCTTCAATCCATCGACTCTTGTGATGCAACGTCACAACTCGGGAATACCGTATTAATTGGATTTTCGAATCGGACTGGAAAAGGTATCTTGCACAACTAGGCCCCATGTGGGACCTGTGTACCAAATTTCAGAACGATCCATGAAATGTTTCCTGACAATTCAAGATAACAGTGTTTCAAGGGGAAATTCAAGATGGGCGCCTGGTGGCCATATTGGATTTTCGAAACGGACCAGAAAAGGTATCTTGCACAACTAGGTGACATGGGTAACTTGTGTACCAAATTTGATAAAGATCCATGCGGTAGTTCCTGGGAAATCGCAATAACAAAGTTTCATGGGGAAATCCAAGATGGCTGCCTGGTGGCCATATTGGATTTTCGAATCGGACCAGAAAAGGTTTCTTGCACAACTAGACCCCAAGGGGAACCTGTGTACCAAATTTGGAAAAGATCCATGCAGTAGTTCCTGAGAAATCGCGGTAACAAGGTTTCATGGGGAAATCCAAGATGGCTGTCTGGTGGCCATATTGGATTTGTGAATCGGACCAGAAAAGGTTTCTTGCACAACTAGACCCCAAGGGGAACCTGTATGCCAAATTTGAAAAAGATCCATGCAGTAGTTCCTGAGAAATCGCGGTAACAAGGTTTCATGGGGAAATCCAAGATGGCTGTCTGGTGGCCATATTGGATTTTCGAATAGGACCAGAAAAGGTTTCTTGCACAACTAGACCCCAAGGGAAACCTGTGTACCAAATTTGAAAAAGATCCATGCAGTAGTTCCTGAGAAATCGCGGTAACAAGGTTTCATGGGGAAATCCAAGATGGCTGCCTGGTGGCCATATTGGATTTTCGAATCGGACCGGAAAAGGTTTCTTGCACAACTAGACCCCAAGGGGAACCTGGGTACCAAATTTGAAAAAGATCCATGCAGTAGTTCCTGAGAAATCGCGGTAACAAGGTTTCAGGGGGAAATCCAAGATGGCTGCCTGGTGGCCATATTGGATTTTCGAATCGGACCAGAAAAGGTTTCTTGCACAACTAGACCCCAAGGGGAACCTGTGTACCAAATTTGGAAAAGATCCATGCAGTAGTTCCTGAGAAATCGCGGTAACAAGGTTTCAGGGGGGGAATTGTTTACGGACGGACTGACGGACTGACTGACTGACGGACGGACTGACTGACTGACTGACTGATTGACTGACGGACGACGGACCACGGACGAAAAGTGATTTGAACAGCCCACCATCTGGTGATGGTGGGCTAATAAATATCAGCATTATAAACTTTTGTTCATGTTGATTGACTATAGACAGTAGTGCAAATAGATGAGAGCTGCTTTGTGTGTTTCGTTCGCGTAGTTGACTAAAATACTGTCATAAATGATGCTACAATACCTATTTCCTAGACATTTAGCTTCTACACAAATACTAAAATATCGAAGAAAAACATTAGCTTTTTTGCCTATTTGAATTGCTCCCTATTAATGGGTTCATTGAAATTAACAATGCGTATGCAATATTGAGAGATCTTAGTATAAACCTCGCACAGATAACTCTTCCTCCAATTGTCTAGCCTAGTTGTCTAACGTATGGCAAGCCGTTTTACTATTTATTCAGTATTTGGTGATATCATCAAATATTTGATGCTGAATCATCAATGATTTACTGATATCATTAAATATTTGTTGATATCAGCAAATATTTCATGATATCGTTAAATAGTTGCTGATATCAACAAATATTTGATGATATCAGCAAATCGTTTGATGATATCACTAAAGGATTTGCTGATATCAATAAAGTATGTGCTGATATCATCAAATTATATCATGATATCAGCAAATGATTTGCTGATATCATCAAATCATTTGATATCAGCAATTGATTTGCTCCCTGTTCACGACGAGAATAAATCTCCCCACAGCGTATGTTCCGTTTCACAGGTTCGATCCGATCACCACTATTTCCCTGCCCTCGTTAGCGGAGGTTGACTTTTCCGTCCTGGCCATTAAGCACTGTGACGGGCCAACCCCGCGCATGAGTTTCTGTGTACATCCGACCGGACCCCCGCGCAAGGCCAACATAGATATAACGCAGAATTGAAAAGTGGTCAGAACGTTCGACAAATAGCGCTTGAGATCATACTGAGTTTACAGGGGCATGCTTGAATTGATACCCTCACACAGCTCTTACAATATGTAACGGATTCAGGACTATATGATTACACAAGTACAAACATCATATAACGATCAAAATAAGTTATATGGATTCATGACGGGTCGGTAAAGGGTCAAACAGACTTAATTATTGCTGTATTGCCTTATAAGCCAACCAGTACGACTATCGCATGTATCCGTTTTGCCCTTTATATATACCCTTCATGCTCCATGCTTTCCCGAAATCGTTACAATTCCCCTCCTAGTCCGGTGGCTTAAGGTCAAGATCGTGACTGACTGGAATAAAGCACCATATTTTGCAGAGAGACTCATTTGGGCATAAGGAATGATCTCAGAAGGGGTGCCCATTTCTACAGGATGTGGAAGGCCCTTAATTTGCATAAATCCAATATGGCCGCCATAATACATACATTAGCCTCCTGTTGGCGACTATTTGACAGCTTGAATCGCCTTTTTACACGAAATTAGTTTTCTACGAGCCTGACTGACTCAACAAGAAAATAATATCGATAATTAGAAACTTTATTACCCGTTGAATATCCAATATGGCCGCCAGAGCGTCACCAATAATGGCATTATTGCTATACACTTGTATGTGTGTTTGTTTATATGCTAATATATATATCATATATATTTATAAATCCATTGAGAGGTTTCAGTTCATGTAGCTCTGTTATGATTGACTCGATCATTTTATTGGCTATTTCCTTTTCTATACATATCCAATATGGCCACCAGCGCCCCATCCTCAATGCTGATCATCGGTACTAAAACAAATCTGTTTCAAAGGATGAAACTTCAGGTTATCGTAGATGTCACGGTTGTGAACTACGTCAAATGTTGCCAATTGGATTCTTCCCGGCTCCTTACATGTAAATTAGCATGTGTAAATCCAGCGGCAAAGGGAGTTACTCTTCCAACACCAACTGGAATCAGGCTAAAACTGTCAGTAACTACCCTGAGGTAGATTTACTTATTTCAAGTTTCACAAACCGTTTCGATATTTGACACTCGAGAAAATATGCCTTTACTGTCTCGCGTAATCGTTCATCTGCTATGCAAGACCCTGCTATCGTAGAAGCTAAATTAGACAAAGAGTTGTCGAAAGGTCGAGTTGCTGGTCTCTTCTAAACTCCTCCTTTTGACAACAAGGCTTGCTAAAAATTAGGCTTACTCCCCAGAAAGAAACCTAATATTTTTAGGGGCTCTTGATGGTCGAGCTCTCTGAGACTTTCATGTGCGAAAGTTTACTTGCCGACGGGCCGGAGGTGGTTCTCTTCCGGGAATTCCAGCTTCCTCCATCATTAAAACTGGCTGTCACCATATGAATGAAATAACCTTGAGTGTGACAATATGTCGGCACCTCTTCCCACTTCTCTTATATGTGTTGTAATTAAACCAAATCCCCCTAATACTTTTAGGGTGATACACGATTATCTTACCCGGGAAAATCTGTCTTGTCTATTAACGGTGCGATTCAACAGGACCTGATATGTTGAATATGTAGACATTAGATATCGCGATTGCACTAGTTCAAAAACATGGCCACTAAAGCTTGCTGGCTAAAATCTATTTAGATGATGCCTTCTGCATTTATGTATCGGTGTCTCTCGATGGGATGTTCTACATCCTGTAAGATATAAAAGAGCTCAAGTCATTCTCTGCAATCGGTTATGGCTACAAAATTCGGCACATCAGAGGTCATCCACATACTGGACGACTTCATGTTCGTCGATGCAAATGGCGCTAGCCACTGTTCTATAGCTCTCAATACTTTCACTTACTTGTGTGAGTATTTGAGCATTTCAATCAAACATGCTAAGACCTACTACCCATCTACTACTATGGTTATGTATGGGATTAAACTGGACTCCAGAACAATGAAAGCATCATTTCCAGAAGACAAAGTTCATAAACTAAAAAGCATGCTGGGTGAATTCTCGCGCCGCACAAAGGTAACACTTGTGGAACTGCAGTCTCTGATTGGCTCGCGCAATTTTGCCCGTAAAGTCGTCGTGCCCAGCAGGGCATTTCTCCGCTGCCTGATAGAATTTAACAAAAGTTGTATCACAGGCTCATCATCACACTCGCTTGAATAAAGCTAGAGCCTATGCTAATACCTGGTTTGTATTCCTGGAGTCTTTCAACGAAAAATTAATTTTCTTTCTCCAAATTGGTTCAGTTTCGACGCTGCTGGTATATTGGGTTTGGCGTGGATAGACCAAGAATGACCAGCACATCTGACCCATATCACGGTCAAGCAGTGCTTGCCGTGAAAATTTGGGGCCATAAACTGGCAAATCATAACGTCTCTCTCTTTGTGATAATATGGCCGTGGTTGAAATTAGTTCGTCAGTTAGTAGTTGCCTGCCTTCGAAATGACGTTCTGTTCAGATCAAAACATATTTCGGAACAATCTTATTTCTGACAAACTCTCGCGGTTACAATTACAGGAAGCGCTGTCTCTAGCGCCTTGACGCAATCGCTCGTCGCATCCAATACCCTGTCTGTTGTTCTTCTGACGCCGTTCCTTGCTGAATCTTTCTTGAAAGTATACAAGCGCGCATGACAAGTATATAGAGATTTCCTCAATAACACTGGTCAGTGTGCCAGTAAGGTATTCCTCATGTCATTGTCACAGTTGGTTTCCTTCAAAGCATTCTATCATTTCAACAAATATGCACCCTCCACAGCGTATACATTCGTATCGGCTATCAGTTATGCGCAAAATTTGGCTGCAGTACACGATCCTGCACAGTTATTCCTTGCAAAAAAGCTACTTACGGGCATGTCAAAATTACACGGCTGGATACCAGATTGCCCATAACTAAGGATATCTTCTATAAGATATTTTATGCTATACCCCACATTGTATCAATGTGATTCTTTACGGGCAATGATCTTGGTAGCATTTCATGCATTCTTACGCGTTAGTGAATTGAGAGATCGTTCAGAACAAGATTGCAATAGCAATGTTCTTTAATATAGCGATGTCTCTTTCTCCGATCAATCTGGCCCGTTACAAAGTATGCACATTATTAGCCGCAACTTCAAGCATAACATATCCCATAAACCAGTTCATTTGTTTATACTGATAATATTAGATATTGTTCAGCTCAAGCAAACCGTGCTTATTTTCGGTTACATATTTCACATCCGATGCCGGTCCCCTGTTCCACTTTCCAGAGGATGGGACCGTTTTAGCTGCCTATTTCTCAGCTCATTTAAAAATCGGAATCTCTTTAATCAGCATTGACCCTCTTTAATAGGCCATAGCTTTCGCATTGGCGCAGCCACTTCATCTTCAGCAGCAGTAATTTCGAATAACATATTCAAAAATGTGTAGATGAAAGTCTAACGCTATATTAGTATGACACATTTCATTTGGTAGCTATGCATTTTCCAGTCACGGGTTTCGTTGTATGGTAGCCCCAACGAGTTCATTGCATATATAAGGATCTGGTCCAACTTGACCCAGTTTGGCATAGGTCAGCCATCTGAGTCAGTTATATATGATTATTTTCTAATATTTACTGTATACTTAACACAAAAAAAAGAAAAAAAGAATTCAAAATTTCGGACCGAAAATTCGTCAAAAATTGACCATATTTTGGTTCTGACGTAGCTGTAACGTCATTATGGCGGCCATCTTGGATTATTCTGCATTTTTCGCTAGGCATTTGCCAATACTATTAGTGTCGAAATTTTCAGACTCTTACCCCGAAGGATGGCGAATATATGATGTTTTGAAAATCTTTGGGATAAAAATTGCCATTTATAGACCCAAAATGGCCCCGGGCCCCTAATGGGCCACATATTGCCTCCTGGGCCTCGAAATCGGGGGCACCCCTTCTGATATTGTTCCCGGTGCCTCTGACGACACGTGTGCCAAATTTGGTGCTTTATTCCACTCTGTCACGATAAAGTGAAAATCTGGCCTTAAGCCACCGGACTATCCCGCCTCACCCCAGATACTGATCTATTGAATATCTGTATACATGTCAATTACTCACGATGGAAAAGTGTACCTCCCCTACTGTATATTTATTCCCATGCCATTATATTGATGATTCTACTTGTGTTTTTTTAGTACAGTTTGACGTATGATATATACTGGTGTTTTGATAGCGGTGACTATTAAACATATTCCCTACATCACCCAAACCACTGTAGTTGTGTGTTATTAATTTATTTTTTAATATTGTCTGATTCTTTAAGTAGTAAATATTATATGTGATTTGTCGGCAGAGGGCTTTACCAGTAGGTATAAATTAAATTAATTTATCAAACAACAGGACGAGAATTTTGATCTGTGGTCTATTTTGTAAATGACTTCTTCCAAACGGAAGGTATTGAGCGGATGCAGTGGCCCGCCAGTTCTTCGGATCTCTACCCCATCGAACATCTCTGGGATCTATGCGAGCTGTCTCCCTCTAGCGACTTCTTAGCAATAATATACCGACGGCAGCAGATGATGGGTGTGTGGTTCTTCGAAGCATTGCATGAAAAATTTGAACGAAATTTGTTCAAATTATCAACATGTCATCGAACAAATTGTTTATCTGTGCTCCATTTTTTATTCCCAACTGTAATTTGTTGTGTTTGATTGTTTGATTATGGGTTAAACTAAGGGATAAGCCGCATTTTCACCCGTGAAAGCACACTTTTTCAGTTCTTTTGGCAAGTTTAAATAAAAAATCAATTTAGGTCCCAATGCTCGAATTCATAGGCATTGGTATGAAGAAAAAAACATCTGTGGACCCTAATGAGATCGGCTAGTGTACAGAGGAAACTCTAAAATGATAAACACCGAGTATTCACAGAGAAAATGCGCTTATGGGTCCAGAACATGGTGATTTGTCGAATTTTTCACAACAGGCTGAATTTCCTAGAAAATACTGTTCAGACAACTCAGACTAAGTCAGTATGAAGACTACACTCTAATACAAGAAAACCATTTATGTGCATTACTATGAGTTGGATAGAAGGGTAGGCATGATCAAAATCTTTGCATTTTAGATTCAACAATTGGAAAGCCGAACATGTTCATGGGGTTGAAAGGTATATTGTGGTACCCCCAAAATATATCTGTACTGACGTTTAACAAATAGGCAAATGTGTGAATGCTTTATAGAAGAACCTCCAAGAATATTTCCTAACCTGATTCTCCATCCTTGCTTCCACAAGGGCATAGGGCTGGGAACGGTATATGTATCTGTCATACGGTTAATATTTTCTAAGAAAGCATGATGACCCCCTGTTTTTATTTCATATTCAACGAGAACTATATTTGTTTAATATTACATAGTGGAAAGGGGAATATTAAACCCCGGGAAGTTTGATTTAATGAGCTTCAAGCAAGAAAGTAAAGTTTCTCTGTGCATTCACTGGCCGTTGTGTAAAATGGATTTAGATTTTAGTGCATAATATTGCTCAGATATTGCTAAAAAGTAGAAAAACATCTAGAAAGAATTGTCAATTTAAATATGTTTGCATGGAAACATGTTCGTTACATTACAAGAATTTGGAAGAGAAAGATAATACCTGTCCGTCTTGCAAATAAGAATCCTAAAAACACCATGAAAAATGTCAGCCATAAATCGACATCTCCGTGACCTTGAGCGAGAGTTTTGACATTGTACAAATGGGATTCTCTTGTCCCATTAAACACAAAGAAATTATTCAACCCGGTGAACTCACGAAAACCAGTTCCTACCTACATTATGGTTCTCTTGAAATGCAGAGTTTTGTACATTTATCAATTCATTTCGTTAGCCTTGGACTTACTCTTGGCATGGAGGTACTTCGATGCTTTGAGTTTTGCAACGATGGAAAGCAGAGTGAGTATTGCGCTCTCTCTCACGGAACCAAACAAAAATGTATGTCGACAATACTGCCTTGACTGGCACGATAAGTGGATGTATGCAACAAGTACCGTACTGCACCAGTAAAATCCCCAGTCAAGGGTCACGTATGTGTGTGTGTTTGGGGTGGGGGGGGTCTTAGAATATTGATTGCAAACTGTACTATTGTAACATCATTGTTCAATCAGTTCACTAGAACATGTACACTTCGAATTAAAACACATATAAGGGAAGTGGGAAGAGGTAACGACATACTGACAGAGCCACGTGACTTCGAAGTATAGTCTTCCGGTTAACCTATTCTAAAGCACATACCAAGAATATTAACGACTCGTGATATGTGTTTTATCTCAGGTACGGTACGCTTTTATTGTACCTGTTCATGTGGCAACTTGGATGATATGACCACACGGCCCCTAGCACCGGCATAAGCGTTAATAGATACAAATCTAGAGAGCTATGATGGAAATGCTCTGAAAAGCCGTATATTGGTAATTGGTGAGATGTTCCGCTGTGACAACTCGTACACTGGGGATTGGTGAACTGTATCGTCGTCAGATGATAATGACGGCATTTAACACAAAAGACTAGTCTGTAAGGCCCGATGTCGACTCAGCATCAGCCGCGAAAGAATATGAATTTTCGCGTTATATGACTCAATATTACACACCACCGCACACTCGCTCCAGTCCACGTAAAAGCGATGAATGATGAAGGGTTCGAGTTTCGTCACATTATTTATTCGAGTAGAAAGTTTCTTTAGAACCTATAACAGGGGATGTTCCTTGCCTTAAACGAACACTCTGATCAGTGAAACCGTCCTACGTACCCGTAAAAATACATCTCCAAATCTGACTGAATCATATATCAGTCGGCTGTGAATGAAATATTCCCGTCAAGACAACTGGGGCAATATTTTCTGTTATATCTGGTTCTTCCTTCACAGAATTTCTCGTGTCTTTCATTTTCCAAATAATTAACCCCGACTGAGACGTTCTATCCATACACAATTTGCAACAAAATGTCAAAGTGAGAACTGTTTGAACCTCGCTAGGCCTACCGAGTGATGCCCGTTCACCGAGACGTCGCAAGGAGTTGCGAATTGTGTTATTTTGTACTGATACAAAGCCTGGCATTTATTCGGCTTCTCTATATAGAGATTGTTAGGGGGGGGGGGGGGGTCACTCAGAAGCGCAAAGGTGCTCGGTGGCGGTGACTTTCTCAGGTTCGAAATGGTTAATCTAGGTCAAGACCATGTGACATCAGGCGTTCCTTAAATCAACGCGGATGGAGAAACCGCATAGTTAACAACATGAAATGAGTCCATTATTCCTTGAAATTTCAGTTCCCCTCCCCCAAACACTTGTAGCTTGCCAAATCCATTTCCAGTACTTGTTGCTATTTAAGAAATAGACAAATAAATAAATAAAAATATTAATAGTGGTAAATAATTGATGTAAATAAAGAAATAATGAGAATAAAATTGCCTTATCCTCTGTCAGATTGGGAAGTAATGTGATTAGATTGAAGTGTGTATTGAAGGTGGTGACAATTTTATCTTAAGTTAGTATTCTATTTGTGCTAAACAGAATAGATTCCATTAATGCATGCCTTTTTTATTGGTTACATGTATCTGCTTCAGTTGTATTTGTAACTGTTTGTCGCAGCATTTAATTGGTCAGTTTCTATCACTAGGCAAGTAGTCGATGAGAAAGGACAGAACTTGTGAGCATACCCGTTACTTGGTATATCGACCCTAGATTTCACAGGGAAATCTACATTGGTGAGTTATCTCAATTGGTGGAGATAGCTGGGTCTTCGGCCTGCATGCTTCCTGCATGGGATCTTTTGTCTGTCCGAAGTCACCGGGCAGACAGTCCCAGCTCGTTTACTATGGGTGATGGGGCCTCTGTCCTGGTTACCTAGGAGGAGGTCTGGTTGGTTTTTGACTCTGCTTTCATCTGCTCGGGTCCTTGTTGGAGCGGGGCAGAGCCTATTGCCAATGGCTAGCCAGGGCATGTCGGCAGTCATTTGGGGCAGTTGGTTGGGATGCTGGCTGGTTCCGTCCCCAGGTCCTGCTCACATGTACATGTTCTCAGCATGCTTCCTGTATAAATATTTAAGGGTGAGTGAGTGAATAGGGTTTAACGTCGCTTTCAACATTTTTCCAGCTATATCACGACTATATTTAATAAATGTCTGCGGCCGGTATATCCACAAATTGGTGTGTTGGATTCGTTTTTGGTAATTATTTGTTGAGGTCGCAGAATAGAAGCATGGCTGGGATAGAAATATTCACAGGTATCAGTTTTGTTCCTTCTGGTGTTTTTAGATATGCACTCAGAATATTGGCATGTAAAACCGTATGACTTCTTGTCAGTACTCCGGCATCTTTTCCCACCACTTTATATGTTACGTTTAATTTATAGTATTGGTGAAAAGTACAGTGATTGTGTACATTCACCCAAGTAAAGCACATGACAGCCGTATGCACAAATGCTGGATTGACATAGTTTTTCTGGCCAGCGATATTAATGAGAATGCTTTTAACACGTGATCTGATTTCTCTGCACTACGTTTTATAGAGCCAGATCTCGAGTTAAACCGTCTTTCTTTGAGATCAGAGTGCAGAGAGAAACAGAATTTGGTGGCACTCTAGTGAGAACCAAGGACTCGAAGACACTATTGCTCAATTATGTGAACTTTAATGAATTGAAACTAATATATGGAATGAAAGGAACCTTATTAGATTATAGCAGATTGATTGTACCCAGGCAATGAAAATTGACCTGGAAGTAAATTTATTCAAATAGACGCCCAATATTTAGACATATGGGTAAAGCAAGTGAAGGGGTCATGAGTTACTATGATATTCTATATAGCGCAAATCATATCTCTTGGCCCAATTTGGAAAATTATTAAAATAAAGAATGGAAAATACTCTGCGACGACCGATGCAAACATAAGTACCGTACGGCGCACATGTCCTAATAAGTTAATAAACCTACAATTCAGATTCCTGTACTAATATCTTTTGCATAAAGCTGGAGTAGTTCTTACGAACATGAGTAATTTACTTCAGACGTAGAGACTTACGTCAGCCTTTCTTTCTCAGGAAAAGACGTATTTTCTTCCAACCAATCATAACGACAAACCAAAAGTATACTTGACTCCCAAAATGCATAAATCACAATACAAAGCTAGGTTCATAACTGGATCTAGAAGCCGCACCACCAAGCTTCTTTCAACCCTATTGACGAGGGCCCTTCAGGAGGTAAAAGCATTTTGGGAAAGGTATTGCGTCACTATTTCTGAAAACTCTGGCGTTGAATGTAAGTGCATATTGAAAACTCAAAATATCTTACGGAAGAACTTGATGCTAAAAGTCACATACCGTACAGACATGTATCCACATTGGATTTCTCGAATCTCTATACTACAATCCCTCATCAGGACCTTATTGACCGTCTAAGTTCATTAATAGTATCTGTGTTCCATAAAACTGATCGTAGATATATTAATGTCGGAAACCATAAAGCATTCTTTAGCTCTACTACATGCAAGAGATATCATTCATGAGATGTTTCTTTGTTTATAGAGTTGCTTGAATTTCTCATTAAAAATATCTATGTGAAATTTGGCAACACAATATATCAGCTGCATATAGGTATTCCAATGGGCACTAATTGTGCACCTCTGTTGGCTGACCTGTATCTGTTCTCTTATAAATATGACTATATGCCGGCGCTTTCAAAAACCGATCCATTAAAAGCCCGTTCCTTCTCATTCACCAAACTATCGTATAGACGATCATCTCGCTGTGGATAATCGCTATATAATTGACGCAGTGAAGGATATATATCCACCTTCACTGGATTTGAAGGAAACTACAGATAGCTCTACAGGCACATCATATTGAGATCTATATATCTGTAAAAACGAAGCGGGCATTCTCTCTCGTCAACTTTACGACAAAAGAGATAATTACAATTTCGACATCGTAAACTATCCCGCCGAGTAGCATTTGCCAAATTCTGTGTTAAATGTGACGATTTTAGTCAACGTCACAAAACATCGTTGCAGAAACTTATAAAACAGGGCTATTCCGCCAAGCGCCTCCACTCAAAGTTTCTCAAATTTGGCAATACATATCGCATGCTGAAAGCAAAATACGAGAGTATCGTGCAAGATCTATGGCGTTACGTTTCGTAACTTGTGTCTAATTCCGCTTAACCCGGGGCTAGGGGCCGTATGAACCCATGTACTTCAAGATCCTCATGCTGCTCATATGAACAGTCACAATCAAAGCGTGACTGAGATACATCATTCTCTAGATGACGACTTTACAACGAGTATTATGGACTAAGAATACTGATCAGCGATACAGATTTTATATTTTTGGAACATCATGATGTCTTGTCGGCATCATTGAAAACTGTTGACCGCTTCTCTCTTACAGGTAACTAGCCTATGTTTATGTATGCTATGATTGTCTTTTTGAATTTGGTGCTAATTCTGTTATATGGAATATGGAATAGGTCTTTGGATTATGGACGGGGATATTCTTTAATGGACGACGGCTGAATTATGAATGACGGACTAGACGCTTGTAGTTGCGACTGAACTTTGCTACCATCAGGCACGTACGTCGGTCGTAAAAGTACGATAGGCGTAAATATTAAATATCTCTCCCCGTTAAGTTTCTTTCACAGTTCTCTTCAATTAATACAGGATAGTGATTTTCAGATAATATTCCATTTTTATTGTCATATCCTGTCATTTATCTTGATATATTAATGTTGGAAGAAGTTACATTGACCAGTTGCCTGTAACTCTTTCGCGTTTGAAGAAATCGGTGTACGCAGTTCAAGCCGCAACAAGACTTCTGCTGGTACGGTTATAAGACGAGCATCTTCTTCCTCCGAATTTCAGATAAGATGAACGGTTTAACTCTGTTCTCGATTTATAGAAATAGGGTAAAAATAACAAAGAAATTTGACTTGCGACAGGCTTACGCCTTCCTCGGTTCACGTGCAAATTTACGCCCGATTTTTGCGAAAAGTCGTAGCTACGCCACTTTGTAAGTCGGATGCATATTTTTACGACCATGATTCGACTAACTTTTCGGAGTCGTGAATTCGCTTCTCGGATGTACTCGGTTCTAACTGGTTAACCACAAATCATTTCTTTCTCCCGTCATACTTTGGATTCTTTTCCATGTTTTGCCTTGAAGTTTGTATCTTATTATATCAAACTATCCAAAACCAATCATCAAGTCAGCAGTTCGTCTCAATCTAGGTAAACCAAGATGGTAAATCAGAGGAATACCAGCTAGACCTAATGCTATGAAAACTTTGTGCGAAATATTCGCCGATATTCTGCGAGATCCCATAATAAGCCAATCACGACAATTTCTGACTTATCTCTCTGACAATGATTGACGTTTACTTCACGGAGATTAACATCTTCGCGCGGCACAATCTTTTGATATTTTCTACCCCCTAACAAAGCCAGACTTTTGACGGGTGTGAACACGTTGATCTTCACTGTTTACCATGCGGACCGTCTGGAATGTTTCCCAATAATGTTTATATATTAGTCGTGTGTAATTATCGTGTGTAATTACGGTGGGCGTGATTTCAACAAGCTAACCACCAGATTGGCTAACAAATATAGTTTCATATTCGTATGGGATTTATATAGGGCTGAATTCAGATATAATATTCCGTGATATATAATATTCCGTGATATTATATCTGAGTTTACTGAGATTGTAGTTTGTCTTATAAGAAATGGTTACGGATGGTTCAACCCGGCTATCACAATGAAGTCAGGTCATAATATATCCGAATGACGAGTAAGCAGAGATTGAATATGATGGTAATCGAACTCACAGCCGCTAGGACACCACCCATACGTCGCCTCCCAGAAAAAAATAGAGGTTCTGAAACCGGCTTAATTGTTGATGCAGATCCTCGATCCGTGATAACATAATATTACATATACGGATAATGCACAGAGGTCCGCCCTCGAAGCCAGTGACCACCAGCAGAATTCAAGCATATACAGACAATAATTATTACATGAAACATTGGCTTCAATGGAAATAGAAAATACATCGTCTATATGTCACCAGCCGCCTGGTCATACAGAGCAATCGCCACGACGACATCGGCTCGTACGAAAATGATGATACGTTCTGTAACCGAACTGATAGAACGCCGACCTGTACGACTTGACTAGGAATATGAGAGTTTGGCAGATGAACTACGTATTTCACAGAAATATGTATCTAACGAAGGAATTACCTATATTACAGAAACAAGGGTAACAGGCAGTGGTGGATTGTCCTCTACTTTGTAGCTCTAGATCTTCAGAAGCCACAAGGAGACCATCTTGGAGCACATGGTAGACCCTTTTCGTGCCATTTATCTCATGTCCGCTCCCGTCTGTATCCATGTCGATCCAATAGTCCTTCGTAAATAAGTAAGCAAGGAATATTTTACTTTTCCTAAATTGAAATTTATTACATTCAGTTTTCAATTGAAGCATTGTCAAATTGTCAATATGTCCGGCTATATCATCCCAAGCACATGCTGGTCTAACCTTTGAAATATCATATATTTGTACACGCTGTGCATGAAGTTTTTTAATCGTCCCTATATTGGTGAAACTTTGTATGATGATTATATAATTTTCACTGTGTTTGAAGGAAACAGACGATGGTGAACGAGGGATATAGTATTTAGACCTATACCTCTATGCGTGTCGTGTCGACTCAAGGGAAGCAGTTACAATGTTGAAATTCTAATTTACCTTAACCTGGACTGTAGCATCACCGAGAGGCTTGTATATGGTGTATACATATAACACCTAGTCGAATTTGTTCGATTCTGCTGCGAAAAGTGTGACTATTACGAGCAACGTCACAAACAGTTTTGTAGGAACACACCAAGAAGCTTCAATCAAAGATTCTCAAATCTGGTGATTAATACCACGCACTGATAGCAATGTACAGGCATAGCATGCAGGAGCTTTGGTGCTATGATTCAAGGCAGCGTCTTCATGACATTCACAGAAACAGCCATAATCATTATAATCAAAACCTGACCGAGAAACTTTCCACTTTAGAAAACATCACTATGCATTTAGGTCAAAGACAATTATTTCACTATAGACGCATTATGTCTTGCCCGCACCACTAGAGTCTGTTGACCGCTGCCCTCTAGCAAGAAGATATGGTGATTTTAGAACTTGTATTTGCCGCTAACTGAGGAAGCTGTTTCAATCTTTACGGAATAATCGAGTGGACAGTTAAAATGTTTTAACTATAAATTTTGCGATAATCAACTTTTTATCGAGCAATTTAGTTTCGAAGATAATAATGGCAATAACATGGACAACGTAATCTGCTACCGACAATATCCTAGAGTAGTTATCTGACAAGTGCAAAAAGTCTAAATATTAACAAGAGACTTCAGGTATTACATGTAGCAGGTAATCGGCCGACTGCTAGATTTATCAAGCACAGTCCCAAGTTAGCAGTACAGTTGACAGTTGGAAGATTGTCTAGATTGTCTAATTTCTATAATCCACGACTAAAGTAGTATATGAATTATCTATTTAATGAAGTAAGAGTAATCTTGTGGAAAGGGAACATTTTGAAATTGTCTTTGACGCATATGTGGAATTGTCATACAAACATATTCATGAGAGAGTCGGTGAGCATTTGTTGTTTATGCACTCCGAGCTCTAATGGATATTTCCTGTCCAAACTGATTTGCATCACATTCACTATATTTAATAACATAACTCACGTTTCAAGAATCACAGTTACTGTAAGAACATTATTCGGATCATTAACTGGATAGGAAGTGTTTTCACTCGGGTATTCACCGGTACCACAGTACAAATGTACTGACTCACAAAGACCAAAACTGATCGCTGTGATGATTTGTATCCCAGCCACACTTTTATTGTAGCTGTTTATGTCGATATCTTCAATATCATGTAATTATCGTTGTTTAATAATAATATAACTTTATTTACTGAAGGTAACAGTCAGTTACAAAAGGAAACTGTTCTTCCCTAGGGCCCTCTCAGGATAATACATGCATATCACTTTGGTATTACAATATGTATTCAAAACACTAATAATATGGTTGACAAGTATATATATACATATTTACATTTTACTTTGTTGTCCACTGTCAATAAACCTGTATTTAAAACTGTCCAAGGATGGTGCATGTTTGACCTCATTGGCTAGGGAGTTCCATAATTTGGCTCCAGAATATGTTAAGCTGCGTTGTAGGTAGGTTGTTCTGGGGCGAGGGATATACAAATTGTTGTTGTCAGTTGCTCTAGATCATCTTTGTGTGACTTCATGAGTGTATATAAAGAGAGAGTTAAGGTAGGAAGGAAATTGGTTGTGAAGAATTTTGTACATAACAATGACTTTTTGATACTCTATCCTATCAGAAACACTCATCCAGTTGAGCTCCTTGAGCATTGACTCAGTTGGTGTCTGGTAATGGGCGTTGAGAACTAGTCGTGCTGAGCGTTTTTGTAATTTGTACATCCTATCAATTTGTCTCCATATTGTACAGCAGTAATCAAGATGCGGGAGAACATATGCACTACAAAACGTGAGCCTGGCATCTTTTCGCAGGACTTTTCTATTCCGATAGAGAATGCCAAGATTTTGTTACAGACATGGTCAATATGGTCAGTCCAGGATAAGGTATCATCAACTATGAGACGAAGAATTTGTCTTTGGAAACGTTCTGTAGAGCTTGACCATTGATATTAATATGAAAGTGGTCAGCAGAATTCCTAACATTGCTGCTAGAGCCCATTAGAATGACATTGGATTTAGGAATATTGAAGTACATTTTGTTATCTTTACACCATCCCTGAATAGTCTCCAGTTTCAAAAGAAGTCATTTAGGCAACTGGCTCATATTATCGATTTCCATAAGAAAACCTCAAATCTGTACCACATTACGCCTTGATTGTTTCGCAAATCAAAACAAATGGATTAGAGAGAATATACATTTGTGTGAAATTCATAGCTAGTCAAGTTCTTACCTTGTTTCAGGTACTCGACAATGGGCGCTTCTGATAATCTTTGTCAGCTGTGCGGTAACCGACGCACTGACGAGATATTTATAGCTCAGAATCATGTGACAATCCACCAGACCGAAACATGTGGTTAAATTAGTAAAAAAAAATATAGCTGACTGGAGTAAGTCAGAATATAGGTGATAGCTGACTGGAGTAAGTCGGAATATAGATGATATTTCAACGACGGATGATGGTTTCCCGACAACATATCCTTGCGGCATTTCCTGGATGAACTGAAAATGCGATATACTATCTTGGTATGATTATCGACCTTCATATAACGTCTGTACAGTCCGTTAAGTACACGCACATGATGATAGGCCTGAAATGCCTATGTTTATCATATGTTTATGAGCTATATTTAAATGTGGATGGGCAAAAGCGCCAGAAATACCTGAATCAGATGACCAACACAAATAACCATCAAATGAAAGTATTTCTTCTAATAATTGAGACAGCAAAACTTAACTTCAGGCTACTGTGGGGAGAAATTCTGCAAATATAGCTATCTATTCAGTTATTGAGATAAATAACATATCCGCGCCACAGAATATACCTCATTTGACATAAATATGGATTTTTCTGCTTCTAAGTCTAAAAATGCTGTTCGAAAAATGGGAAGAAAAAAGGTATGGAAGAAATACAAGCTGAAGCAGTAAACATTTATCAATGATGCCGTAATATCACTTCGTCAAATTCCCATCACTTGCAATTTTTCCTCCATGACCTTTCATCGGCATGAATTTTCTCAGAGTCCTTTCCAATGTTTCTCAGCCGCGTTTGGTATATCTAAAGACGGATAAGCCGAATCGAAAGATACGAGAAGAGAATGTAAAATGTCAAAGGAACGTTTGCAACTGCATTAACTTTTTGCCCAAATGTAACCCTTGTTATCTTCCTCGTCTGTGTTCATTAAACTGTACGTCTGCTTGGTTTGTTGGTGCAATTTGTCTTAAAAAGGTATTCTATTTATGTACGTAGAAATTAATCTCGGGTTTGTCATTGCCATAAACGTAGGATACAAGGCTGAATTGAGAATGTATCTGATGGTCCTGTATCACAAGGACTCGCCCATTTACAATTTCACGGCCGAGTCTGACTGCTTGGTGTAAATCATATTGATGTAATCTCTATTATATCCATGCGTTCACTTCTCTTTTAACTATTAACACTGGGATTTTATCACCACAAAAGCTATCTGCATTGACTAGGCAGGTACTGATGTTACCCGCCCCTTCCTGGCAAGTCCCAGTAGTTCGGCATGAGGGGTGGTAATTGAAAAACAGGAGTACACAGAAGTGTAAATGGTATAAAACACATTTAATGCAAGCTTCCAGTCTGACGAGCGTCGTCGCACAAATGGAAAAATAGAGTCGAACAGCATGCAATTAACTTGTGCTAAAAAAAATATGAACATTCTTCAGATCTTTACAGTAATGTGAAACATTCAAAAATAAAGAATATAGTTTTGAAATAATAGCACAGCGAAACAGTTGTTAGTATCTTTGCCATGTTTACGGTACTACAGAGCATGATTTTAGAACACATATCTCAACAATAGATCATAGAAATTAAACAATTTTATGATGGAATGACATTTCTCTGAAGCGGTTTGATATCCTGGAACATGACATCATGCTATACTATTATAAGAAAAATATGTTGGAGGTATTGAAACGTTACATGATATCATAATGATATTCTAGGTACTTTACGGTAATAAATCTCGTATTGGAATAGCAAATAGCTTTGACAAGAAATAATATGAAAATATTGACTTGTTTTGAGGGGAATATGCAGTTTTGTTGCCCCGAGGATGTGCATATTGCCCGAGCCGCAGGCGCGGGCAATATGCATAGCCGAGGGGCAACAAAACTGCATATTCCCCTAACAACAAGGCAATAATTTCATTATTATATTTATCAACTTAACTCTGTGCTAATCTATTATCCCGCCAGCAAAATATTGTTTATGTCTTATTTTACAAGAGTGCAATCCTTCTGAGTTGGTTGTTTCCAGTGGGCAACATATTTTATCATGCACGAGATTCCACTGATTCGGAGCTGCTTCACTACTATCGTGTAAATCTCGCAACGCACGTATAGTTGTTCGATGACGCTTGTTAGTTTCTCCAATAATGTGCTTTGGTACGATTCTACTTACAAACAGATGAGGGAAATATTTATTTCTACTGTATTCTGCAGCTAAAATCAGCTGGACGAACTGCTCCGTGATCGGCTGTTTGCAGCGCGAGCGAAAGGACGGGGGGACCTGTGTTGTAATTATCTCTCTTTGGTGTATATTCCATTGGGGGGGAGGGGGAGGGGGGATGGAATATGCAGTTTCAGCGGGCAATATACACCCACGTGACCGGGGAATATGCAGGTTTATCTCATTACAATTTATATAGGGAAACACTCTAATAAATTAATAATGTCAAATATCTTTGACAAGTAATAATGGAACATTTAGGTAAACTGGAAGCATCATGTTATTCTGTATTTATTATAAGAGAAAATATCTATGTTGTCATGAAAACGTTACGACACATCAAAATGATATTCTAGGTATTATTTTATAATACTTGACATGAAATAATGTATTTTCCATGTAAATCTATATATTATGCGAACACGAAAATAAAGTATTTATCAACTCTGACTTAGCGTTTCTTGTTGTTATTTACGGTAGTAACAAATAACTGCTTTCTATTTCTATAATATGCATGACAATTCCCAGATGATGATTGTCACAATAACAAAGAACATATGTTCATTGATAAGATTATTACAGGATATCAAGGAGATAATTTAGGTATTTTACGGTAATGAGTCTCGTATTAAAATATCGTTGTAAATATCTTGAGTGTCTATAATATCTTATATTGAGCAATATCTCATATAAGTACACGATGAAATAAATTGTATTTCTTAAGGCTGGTCCCTAATTTTGCAACAACGCCATGCCTGTTTTCGTCTCAATATTCTATTTCTTTCACTAAAATAATCACGGGTGATTTATGTTCAATACTGCTTGGTGGTAATTTTACAGGCAGTGATTGTGTAACCGCAGTGATTGTGTAAATCGAGCTACTGAAGCGTGTGCACAGGCCCGCAAAACAAGAGTTTTGGGGTGTGTGGGCGGTGGTATTAGGGTGAAGTGTCGAAGTATGGGGTCTCTATATATAAACCCATGCTTTATATAAATCAACATAAAGGTGAGAAACGGACTTTGGGTGAATCGAGAAATAAACGGTTTACCGCCAAACAAAATACATCAGCATATTATACAAGTATCACTTTATATATTCCCGTCGTCAAATTAGTAAATTTGTGCAATTTTTTACCTTTACAGGGCGATTCAAAATCCAACGTAATTGTCCATCCATCTAGGAACAGTTAGATTATGGCGGGCTTCGTTCTCAATTCTGATTGGTCAGTCGCGACACGCCTCCGGCAAGAGAGGTCACGCACTGATCAGCTGTCGCGACTGACCAATCAGAATTGAGAACGAAGCCCGCCATAATCTAACTGTTCCTAGATGGATGGTCACTTACGTTTGATTTTGAATCGCCCGGCAAAGGTAAAAAATTGCACAAATATACTAATTTGACGACGGGAATATATAAAGTGATACTTGTAGAATATGCTGATGTATTTTGTTTGGCGGTAAACCGTTTTTTTCTTGATTCACCCAAAGTCCGTTTCTCACCTTTATGTTGATTTATGGGGTTATATATAGAGACCCCATACTTCGACACTTCACCCTAATACCACCGCCCACACACCCCAAAACTCTTGTTTTGCGGGCATGTGAGCGTGTGGCAGCAGAATACACACGAATACACGCTGAATTATCTTTCTTTTGTGATCAGAATACAAAGAGCCAAGAACTTCAAATGTATTGCCCAGTCACTGTCCTGCGAAGACAGAAATGACTGACCCAACTCAGTTGAGGAAACGGAAGTTATTTCCTTATTCCCTATTCCCGTTTCGATATTCTAAATCGCGCTATGTGCAAGTAGTAACCTTCATGAAAATCCATATATTTCGACAACCATTGTCTTTCATAACACGAATGAAAAAAAATTCATTTTCTTCCCTGTGAATAAAAATTTGAGAAGAATGCTTCAAAATGTGTGCTATTGAGTACATTTCTAAAGGGTCGTAGTAAAATCTGTGTACATTCCACAATATTTTACTAGCCACTTTAAGAGTGGTCTAGATATCCTTCTACTACATTTATCTATCTTTCTGGCCCATTTTTGGGTGTTTAAATTGGAGCTGGCATACCCTCCGAGACAGCGCTAAATGAGTATTATCTGGATATTTTTATAATTTTCACCGACTCTATTTGTTGCTCCCAATCATACAGAAATCGAATTTGTGCCACTTTTAGAGTGGTCTACATATCTTCCTAATGCATTTAGCGCTGTCCCGGACGGTATGGCAGCTCCAATTTAAACACCCAAAAATGGGTCAGAAAGATAGATAAATGTATTAGGAAGATATGTAGACCACTCTAAAAGTGGCACAAATTCGATTTCTGGGTGATTTGGAGCAACAAATACAGTCGGTGTAAATTATAAAAATATCCAGATAATACCCATTTAGCGCTGTCTCCTAGGATATGGCAGCTCCAATTTAAACACCCAAAAATGGGTCAGAAAGATAGATAAATTCATTAGGAAGATATGTAGACCACTCTAAAAGTGGCACAAATTCGATTCCTGGGTGATTGGGATCAACGAATAGAGTCGGTGTGAAGTATAAAATATCCAGATAATGCCCATTTAGCGCTGTCTCGGAGGGTATGCCAGCTCCAATTTAAACACCCAAAAATGGGTCAGAAAGATAGATAAATGTATTAGGAAGATATGTAGACCACTCTAAAAGTGGCACAAATTCGATTTCTGGGTGATTGGGAGCAACAAATAGAGTCGGTGTAAATGTCCTTAATAACACGCATTTGAAGTATTCTTCTCAAATTTATATTCACAGCAAAGAAAATTCATTGCGGAAAAAATGGTCCCATTTGTGTTATGGAAGACATAATGGTTGTCGAAATACATCGATTTTCATGAAGGTTACTACTAGCGGGAATAAGTAATAAGGAAATAACTTCAGCGACGTACTCAGTTGGGAGTTGAGTCGCGTATGTACAAGATATTCTTTCTGCAGTTGTCATTGGTCAGCTTTCCACAGAAAAAGGTGTTCTGATGAATAGCAGCAGAACTGTCCGTCTGGAGCTACAGATCGAACCGAAATTTTCCTAAAAATCTGAGCGTAATTGCAAGATAATGACAGTACGTAGTTGATCTAGGTCTGAAGATGTATATCTAGAAAACCAATAAGATTGGCCGTATAGATTCACCGATATAAATAATACATTAATTCGGTTATTAAATCGTCACAACTGAATTGAATGGTAGGCCAAACGTGGTTATACTCTCCGTTTTATCAACAGCCACGGAAATAGGACTGTGAATTATGGAAACAGCGGCCAAGCTTATCAATAAAGAGATCGACGTTCCTGGAGTCAAACTGTGTGATACCAATCTAGCCAGTACGCAGTGTCATTCTAAAAATTTTGATCACCGATCACGACAGTGGGTGGACAGAAATCAGACGTTTTGTCCAATGACTTGATGTAATGTGGGATACGCTTGTCATCTGTTTTCTCTATTCAGAGCTTCTTACTCGATCTAGCCGTCGTTTTTCTTAATTTATTTTTTGCTGTTGATAAAACTCTAGCTTTATCTCGGAGGTAGTACTATAAAGTGGGATAACGTTTTCCCTACTTTGCAATTCAATTATGAAAATTTAACCTATGAAATAATTCTTAAAAAATAATTTGATGTTCATGTGAGCGAAGATATATGACTGGGCTTCGTGATTTTCTACATACTGGTGCTTCTGCATTATATTACTGCCGGCGATTTGTCATTCGCTTGCATGTACTCCCCGAATTAAAACTGAAAACTCCCGATCGATATGTATTACCAGGTGGATCTTTGTTTGGTCGCTGCGCTGCCATATAGTCTGGTTAACATCAGATCCACATGAGGGCAAAGCTTATCTGGAACATTTCAATCAAAATTCACTTTAAATGACTACATCATACTGAACCAGTCGACGGAACTCTGTTATGATAGACGGGTTTCTATGTAACCACCTCACGGGGATATGGCCGGTGTGATGGATAAGAATGTCCTGGTGATTAGTGTCCCTTTTCATATCCGATGAGCAGTTCTCAAGTTAATGGCTGAAAACAAATTTTTGATTTTAACACCTGGTGGCCCCACCTATAGGTGCAAGTGGGCGAAATGCAATCTCAAGCGATATCTTAGCTAGGTCATGGTATTACCCGGAGACAAATTTGGGATTTTGCCACCAGGTGGCGCCACCTGTAAGTGCAAGTGAGTGAAAGGCAATCTCATGCAACATCTCCTGGCATGGTATATGCGTGCTAAATTTGAGAAGAATCCGATGAGCATGCAGTTCTCAAGTTATTGGCCAAAAACAAATTTCAGATTTTGTCATCAGGTGGCGTCACTTTCTGAGCAGAAGTGAATAACGCAATCCCAAGCAAACATCTCATGGCAAGGTACAATGTATATGCATGCCTAATTTGGGAAGAAATTGATGAGCAGTTCTCAGGTTATTGCCCGGAAACCAAATTTCGAGCAACATTTCAAAGCGTTTCAAAGTTATTGCTTGCAGCACGAAAGAACGGAAAGAACCCTAGTGGCGCCACCTACAGGCAGATCTTTCTGAAACGCAATACCAATCAACATCTTGTCACAAGGAATGCATATGCCAAATATTGAAGAAACGAGATACAGTCGATCAAATACGATTGGAGGCATGCCTTTTGCATCTTTAGTAAAGGAAACATTCATTATTTGTGAAGAAAGTAAAAACGTAAAACTTAAGAAAAACATCATTAACATGGCCCCATCAGATGCCTTGAGGGTAGGTACCCACATACCAAATTAAAAAGAATCCATTAAGGTCCAACAGTTACTGTCGGGAAATGCAATTTTACCTTGGCCCTCAGGTAGCACCATGTGTAGGCAGATAGGCATAAAAAATAATCCCAACCGAGATCTTGAGGCAAGATCCCTTGACATTGGAAATAGAAAATGTTAACTTGGCCTAAAGGTGGCGCCACCTATGAGCAGATCGACGAGAAAAACAATACCAAGTGAAACCTTCAGGTAAGATACAGGTATACCAAACTTGGAAAGAATTCATTCAAGCATTAAAAAGTTATTGTCCAGAAACCTAATTTTAAATTTGTCCCCAGGTGGCACCACCTATATGTGGATCGGCATGAAAAACGAGAAATTGAGGCGAGGTACCTACACACCAAATTTGCAATGAATCGGTTCAGGTTTTCAAAAGTTATTGTCTGGAAACACTTTACTTAGCTTTCAGGTGATCTCCCTATCAACATGAAAAACATTCCCAAGCCAGAACTTAGGCAAGGTACCACCACACCAAATTTGGAAAGAATCCTTAAGGTTTTCAAAAGTTATTGTCTGGAAATGCAATTTTAACTTGGCCCGAGGTGGCGCCACCCAGAAGCGGATTGGCATGAAAAACAATTTCAATCAAGATCTATAGACAAGGGACATATTTATCAAATACAAAAACATGGGTCTGTGACTGATAAATTGAAACCTTTTGGGGTTGCAATTATCCCAATATTGCAGACAACACACACATTTCAACTTCTGCCAAGATATATTGGAAATATATATGCTCAAATACAATATATGAAGGTCGGGCGAGGGCTAGTTTGGGAGATAGAGGGTGCGGCTCGGCGCCCTGGGGATGGGGATATGCTCTCCTTGAGGGTAGTGGTAGGTGTGCTGACATGAAAGCCATAGAAAGCTCCCTGTACATGAAACAACCACATTGACAACTGCATGCCATCATCTGTCAGTCCGAAAATCCACAAGGTGGAATTCAATTCAAATCAGGAAATTGATCATATGCACAGTGTGCACCCAAACTTTAGGAACTCAGTTGTAATTAATATAGTAAGTTACACGTGCGGACACAAATGCTTCCTGCAGAAGCTTTAGGGTAAATCATATGATGTGAGATACAATTATTTGATAGCAAAATTGAAGGAAATGTTGTCCTTCATTTAAGATGACACGAAATTAAAAAAAAAAAAAAATGGGTTCGGTATTTCATGTTATACATCTGAAATAAAATATGGTTCTGCAAAAGCTTTAGGGTAAATCATATGATGTGGATTACAATTATTTGATAGCAAAATTAAAGGAAATGTTGTCCTTCATTTAAGATGACACGAAATTTAAAAAAGCGGGGATTTCCCCGCCAGTTATTCCATATTATACTTCTGAAATAAATATGGTTTATGCAAAACCTGTAGGGTAAATCATATGATGTGGAATAGAATGATTTCATAGCAAAATTGAAGGAAATGTTGTCCTTCATTTAAGGCGACATGAAATTCAATACTAACACGGGTCGGTACTGCGGGGATTCCCCCGCCAGTTATTTCATATTATACTTCTGAAATAAAATATGGTTCCTGCAAAAGCTTTAGTGTAAATCATATGATGTGGAATAGAAGGACTAGACAGTAAATTTAAGGAAATGGTTTCCTTCATTTAAAGTGACATGAAATTCAAAACTAACAGCGAGAAGCGGAAGAAAGAAGTAAAAATGACAAACGCATTTAGGGATGCCTAATTATTAGACAAAGCATTTGGAAGTTATCGCTTGTGAAGAATTTGAATGGAAACCACGGACATGCACAGAAGATTGGAACAAGATCCAGTGGCGCCACCTCCAGGTGGATCTTGGTGAAACGCAATACCAACCCATGTCTGGTCAGAAGGAGTGTATATGCTAAATTTCGAAGGAATCCCGACAAAGGTTTTGGAAGTTATTGCCTGTGAAGAATTTGAACAGACATCCACAGACACAAAGAGAGCAAGACCCATTTTAACTGGAACGGACACGAAGAAGCGAAACTCAGTGGCGCCACCTTCAGGCAAATGTTACTGAAATCCAGTACGCAATCGCATCTTCTCACAAGGAATGCTACATGGATCTTTCTCAAATTTGGTACACAGGTTCCCCTTGGGGTCTAGTTGTGCAAGATACCTTTTCTGGTCCGATTCGAAAATCCAATATGGCCACAAGGCGGCCACTTAGATTTTCCCATGAAACTTTATCGCGATTTCTCAGGAACTACTGCATGGCTCTTTCTCAAATTTGTTACACAGGTTCCCCTTGGGCTCTAATTGTGCAAGATACTTTCTGGTCCGATTCGAAAATCCAATATGGCCACCAGGCGGCCATCTTGGGTTTCCCCATGAAACATTGTTTTCGCGATTTCTCAGGAACTACTGCATGGATCTTTCTCAAATTTGGTACACAGGTTTCCTTTGGGGTCTAGTTGCGCACGATACCTTTGTTTGTTCGATTCAAAAATCCAATAGGGTCACCAGGTGGCCATCTTGGATTTCCCCATGAAAGTTTGTTATCGTGTTTCTCAGGAAGTACTGCATGGATCTTTCTCAAATTTGGTAGACAGGTTCCCCTTGGGGCCTAGTTGTGCAAGATACCTTTTTCGGTCCGATTCGAAAATCCAATAATTCCGCCAGACGGCCACCTTTAATTTTTCTATGAAATTTTGTTATCATGAATTCTCAGGAAATTACTGCATGGATCTTTCTCATACTTGGTACAAAGGTTCCCCTTGGGGTCCAGTTGTGCAAGATACCTTTTTTGGTCCGTTTCGAAAATCCAATATTGCCGCATCTTGAATTTCCACATGAAACTTTGTTATCGTGAAATCTCAGGAAATTACTGCATGGATCTTTCGCAAATTTGGTACACAGGTTCCCCTTGTGGTCCAGTTGTGCAGAATACCTTTTTTGGTTCGATTCGAAAATCCAATATGGCCGCCACGCGGTCCATTTTGAATTTCCCCATGAAATTTTGTTATCGTGAATTCTCAGGAACTACTACATGGATCTTTGTCAAATTTGGTACGCAGGTTCCGCTTATGATCTAGTTGTGCAAGTTCCTTTTTTGGTCCGATTTCAAAATCCAATAGCGGCTATCTTGAATTCTTCCTTGGAACATTGTTATCGTGAATTCTCAGGAACTACTACATGGATCTTTCTGAAATTTGGTACACAGATCCCACATGGGGCCTAGTTGTGCAAGATATCTCTTTTGATCTGATTCGAAAGTCCATGTCATGCTTCAAATTAATAAGGTATTCCCGAGTTGTGACGTTGCATCACAAGAGTCGGCGGATCAAACGGTGGGGTATATTCTATATATTGAGTATAGAGAATATCCATACCGTCACCTTCTATATCAAGGAGTTCAAATGATTCGAATGAAAATGTATTTCTTCAAATTTTAAATCAGTTTATTTTAGTCCATGCCGTTGCAAGTGAATTGCCCCACCGTTTCGTCTGCCCACGGGTCGGCTACACGAAGGGATGTCACTCTTGTGACGCAACGGAACAACTCGACAACTGTAGACTGCTGCGCATTTCGATCCAAGGGAGATAATCAGGATTCAGACACTTTCAAAGTTTCAACATTACTGCACGGACCAGATACCTTCAGTATTAAGTTGTTTATCATCTTACTATTTTTGAGCATGGTATCTTAAAAGAGATATCTCAAACTAGCCCAGTAAACAGAACAGAATTAGCATTCGTTCCTAATTATAAAATTATGTTTCATAGGTCATGCCAAAGTGTCAAGGGATTTGTCTTCGCTTCCAGTACACAATGATGACACATGAAAAAAAATACTACGAAATGAAGACAAAGGATCCTCCGGACATTCACTTTCAGACTAACTTTGCTCATTTCACTTGTACTATAACAACCGACATCAAGTACAGTTTATAGAAATCTTGAACTCCTGAAACTTAGAAAGATACTATCTTGGTGTTTTCCAGTGTTCCTTTTTAGATCTTTTTCGCTCAAATTCGAAATTCATCAAATACAATTAAAATCAATCGTTTGTTCTTAGTAACAATGGACAAGAAGATCTCTCGTCTATGATACTAAGGAATTGACGCTGAGCGGGTATATAGGTTGAGAATAAAGGAGAGAACTCATGTTGCCTTATAGTTTGAAATATGAGAAGTAGTGAGGGTCATTCCGTGTAACTAAACGAATGGATAGTGTTTGATCCATTCAGATCATCAAGTAAACCTTTTTCATTGAAATGGCTTGTCCCTTTCCCAGATATGACTTTATTTCTCCAGAAAAGAATTTTTTTCGACAAAATGGATATGGGCATAAAATCCGACATTCAATATACAACCGTCAGCCATTCTGTGAAGTCATGTGACGCAGTCAGTATGTCGGCACCTCTTCCCACTTCCCTTATATGTGTTGTAATTAAAGAATTTCCGCGTCAATAATCGAAAGTTCCAAATATGTATGAGATGAAAATTTAAAAAAAGAAGGCGGGCAACGAGGTCCTGATCAATGAGACTATGTAGAGAGTCTATAGAGACTAACTGTACTTTGTCATCTAGTTCTTTCATAACACTTTGTGAATTTAAGTATTCACATCGATTCAACATGTTATATTTTTAAATGGCGGCACTTTAATTATCTCAAAATGATTTTAACAGCCTGTAGATTTGCGAGTGGACAGAAATGTGGATGTACAACTTCTGGAACCATGCAGATATAAATATAGATTTCTATGTTTTAACACATTTTGAGAGTTCAGTACAATTTTGGTATATCGGTATGAGTGGTAACAAGGGAAATAACCATTCCCTTGAGAAACTGTGTTCGTTGGATAGGCCTTAGTAATTCCATTTGAGGAGTAAGTCGATACAGAAGCAAGTGGAATAGCTATACTCATCTCCTTAACCAACATTCGGTATTATTATACCTCATACCAGATTTGATCATCATGATTGGTTGAAAGTTCTCTGATTCATTCAGAATTCTATTCAAGAATAGCCGATTTTGAGTTTTTTTTTTTTTTCGATTGTTTCAGCGCATGATAAAATCCAAGGCACGCCCAATTCGGAAAGCGGTTTATCTCCCTTGTTCCACAAGGGGCGTATTGGTGCAGAGAACTTCCGGTAGGTACCAAGGCCCTCACAATTAGCTTTAGTAATTAAATAGTCTATTTGTCAAGAAAAGTATTTTAATAAAGTTCAGATATACAAGATCTATTGGTTCAGGCAGAAAATATAAACAAAATAGTTTTTCAAACAAATACTCCTCAATAGTTGATCGATATATTATTCCAAAAAATTGCGGGTGCCTTTGGTAAAAGTGAAGCAGCTTTTCTTACTCGTAACCGGCAGCGGCAGTTATTCAGGGGGACATAAGACACTTTCCGGAAAGGGCTTCACATATTTTAGTTGTGGTTGGTGGTATTCTGTATTCGAATGACACGGCTTGTTGGATGTCTTTGGTCTCTTGATTTAGGATACTCAAATGTAACGAAGATAGAAGTGTACGCAAAGTGTTACACCATTTAAGCATGTTAGCTAAACCAACCAAGTATTTCACAATAACTTGATAGTCTATCGGTTGAACTTTCTCCAACCAAGGCTGCAGTGTACTCGTTCGTGATGTTTAATAGCTGATATTGGAGGTTTTTGATTGGTGGATTGTTTCATTGTTTAATATTATCATTCAAAACCGGAATAGTTAACCGTTCAGCCGTGGTAGATATGTAGACAATGTCTACACGCTGGATGCTAAAATTGTCCCAGTCATGGTCAGGGGCAGAAAAGTGTGTCCCTATAAGAAGCCCCTTTTTCCGGACCGATTTTCTTTGACCATGTAGCATTTGGATGGTCCTTTCCACATAGATGGTAGTATGACAAAGGCTGTACTATAACTTCGTAACGCGAGTAAATGTAACACCAATTTTGTAATTTACAACTGATCATATTGTCAACCATGAATTCACTTTGACAATGTTACTTTCTTGTGTTTGTCAGCTATTTGTCGCAATAGATGCTTTTTCGATTAAGTAAACAGTGAAAGGGAAATTTCGTTCTGCAGTGGATGATACAATTTCGGTTTCTTAATTTCGTCAGGCGATTAACGACTGGTGAATATTTGTTCAAAAGTTATTGGAGGAATCTATTCTTGTTACAGTTTTGAATAAATAATGTGTGATTGCACACTGTTACAAGGAAAAACAGAGGAGCTTCAACCCTGAACTGGGAATTTTTAGCCAAGACGAAATAACGAAAATGCATGAAAACTTAACTCAAATAACGCTGGAATTATCCAGTGACCTTTCTATCCTATGTGGGTCGGTGAGTGAGTGGATATGATTTAATGCCCGTCCGTTTAACACCCGGGACCCCACGGGCAGCGTCCTATTGCTTTCCACACCCGGGAACCCCACAGATGCCCTATTTAGTCGCCTCTTACCGTGCAGGGGTTTTTCTAGCCGTTTTTTCATCGTGGTTACCACGATGAAAAACAATATAAATTGAGTTTTGCAGAAAATTTCAAATTGAGTTTTGATAAGAAATAAGTAAGCAAATCTAAGTAAAACGAATGAACCGTCACAGCGCGAGTCAGCGCGAAAACGACTGAAGAGCCGCCATCTTGGTTCACATTCTTATGGAAAGCCCCATTTCAAAACGAGGCACAGTCCTTTTCTAGCGAGGATTCTCTCGTGTCAAGCACGTGGCAGTAAAGTTTTAACTCCGGCACTTTTGACGGTCGCGTACCAAAGCCATCGTGGTTTTAGTTTATGGATCTGTTGTTTCCTCATCAACCAATTCATTTAATCATCCATTTATCTTATGAAACGCTTTTGAGCGAAGTAGTCGAGCGCTTCATGTCTTCACTCCCGACAACAACAACGACAACACAGACTGTCGACGAATACTCGTAGCTTGAGGACGACGGACATACAAAATTCGTCGCCGTGGACAGAGAATCCCTATCTTCAATCAGTGTAAAGAAAATAAAAGAAGATTTCAATAAGAGGGGACTCATGACGTTGAAAATTCGGGTAATAAATTCTGCAGTTATCTTTAATATTGGTCACAAGTAAGAGTTTTTTCCCTTGATTTCTGTTTACACAATGTGTGTGCATTTGAGTTTTACTGTCTACCATAATTATTTACATAATGTTTCAATTAAAGTGAAGCAAACTTAAAATATCTCTTCAGAGAATAATTATAATCAAAAATATTTTTTTATCTGAGAGATTTCAGAGTGTATAAATCTGTAAAACAGGAATGTTGCCAGGTAATATATTCGATCACAATCTTCTCTGGTAACAGTAAAAAATTTAGCTTCAATAATTAATAATTATAGCATCTAGCATGTGTTTTAGCATGAGGTCATGCTAAACAACCTATTAACGGACAACAGCCGTACTGTGGTTTGGTGTGGTTGTACCGGAGTGCACAAAACATGCAGGTAACAAATGAACGGCTGACTATCTTAGGCCGAAGTTTATATCTTGATCGACAATGCAGCAGCAAGTCTATATGTTGTTGTTGCTCTAAGAAAACACGTCGTGCTAATGTCGCCTTCAATTGTTGGATGATACACGGCACCCTGTCATGGTTTGGGCCAATGAGTGATCTCGTAACACTGATTTATTTTAGCAATGTTGTTGTAGACTGTGATATAATTCATATAAATAGAATTGTCCGTATTTGTCGTAAACATATGACCAAACATATGACCAACCTCAGTTCTGTAATTGGCGCGATGAAAAAGTTGAAAAAATTGAGTTTCATCATTTTTTTGATGAAAAAGGCAAAAATATTGAGTTTTGTAGAATTTCTTTGTAAAAAAATTGAGTTTTCAAAATTTTGAAATTGAGTTTATGAACAATTTTGGGCTAGAATAACCCCTTGCTTACGACAAGCTCTCTGATGGCCTCAAGCCTGTGTGACAAAAATATAATTTAGTTCGCCATTTCCTAAGGACATACCAGACTTTGGACTGACAAGACTTTATAATGGCGAAAATTAGTTTTTAGCATTACTTCAGAAATGTAAACAAATCACCTCCTCTTGACCCTCACACATTCCCGCTTTCTAAATTTAGAGTCCGGTATTATTGTTTTGTCGTCTGCATCCATATAAAACTATACGAAAATTGACAGTTTTAGTGGACCCTGCTCACTTAAATCGTAAGTTTTTACCCGTTATAATTTTTCTCATGTAAAATCCCGTTAGACACATTTAGTACATATATCATAGTATATTGTCCCGAAGTATCGAGGCTTAGAATGTAGTATTCATGGAGATATTAATTTTCTAAGAAAATACGGCCCCGATAGGATTTGTGATTGCCTGTGAGCCGCCATTTTGATTTTCATCGAACGCTGAATTCTCTGTGTACAGACAATTACTGATCTGTTATTTTTAGGAATCTATTTGGAGTTTAAGAATTATATATCTTATAAATACAGGTCTTCGGACTTACCTTGCTATGAACGTTTGAGTCTGGTAACGTATAGTTTTCTGTAGTTTGGCGATCATACTTGCTGTGATTGGAGTAAAGTCAATGTTTTTACCGCATGAACTTTTCGTACATGTGACCGCACTTTCAGTGCTAGGAGATCTTCCCTCCTTTGGCAGGGAAGCGTTCACATCGGAAATTAAAGTTAGCATCACGTAGTTCAGGAGCCTTGCTTTAAAGTAATATATAGTTCAAGGACTATTCCGTCGAAATTCAGACCTATTTTTGTGGTCAAAGTAGATATATCCCTTCCTGAATTCAGCGTTCAAAAACTTTGGCCGCCCTGTTGAAAATCCTGCAGTCTGTGGAGTGACGTCACGATTTTCGTCAGTTTACATTTTCCGGCCAATCAAAACACTCCATCCCATTCAGTTCTGATCTAGGCCACAGCAATTTAAGTCACTGGTTAACAACCAAACAGTATAAAAGGACGCGAAAATCTATGGAGTATCACTCGGTCTCGGAGAGGCGAAGAGTGAACATCTCTGCCAGTCCAGCCAAGCACCTTACACAGAAGCTTAGTGCCGAAGATACAAGCATCCATGGTAAAGACAAGACAAGTCAAGAAATAGTTAGATTGAATAAGTTTAATTTATAAATAACGATGTATAAGGATATAACCTACAGTGAGCCTCAGTCATCCAGTGAGCCTCAGTGATCCACAGCAAGCAACAGTCACCCACAGTGAGCCACAGTCATCCACAGCGAGCCCCAAACAACCACAGTCACCCACAGTCATCCACAGCAAATCTGAGCACGTCTTAGTGACTGATATTAAAATAAATTCAACACGAGTCGTCTCATCTGAATTTTTAAAGAAATTATCATAATGTGGAAATTAAAGAAATAAATCTACAGTGAGCCACAGATATCCACAGCGAGCCTCAGATTCCTGAAACAAGTTGGTCCGCAACAGGCAATCACAATATATAGTACCCATAAGGAACTTCTTACCTTAAGACCATCTTTTTAGGGAAATATCGCCCCTGAAGAAATTATCCGAGGAACTTTTACGTTTCACCACTGAATATCGCCCCTGAAGAAATTACCCTAGGAACTTTTACCATAGGAGCCAATAATAGCGATAGAGCATTATAGGATCAGAACTGGCATACCATTTGATGTTGTACTACTTGTAAATAAATTCAAGACTTGTTGATGTTCAATTTAAAGAACTTGTTCAGACAATTGATGATTTCTGAAGATAAGGAATAGTAAGATATCATAAAGTATTGTGACAGAGACCAGACCTGCTGACGTAACGAGTTACAGCTATAGCAATTAAAAGAGGTGTAATCCTACGAACCTACCTGGTGGCGGCGTCTCCTTAGAGTAAACCAGCTCGCGAAGTTACCAAGGACAGTTTAAGTAAGCAGGAGAAGTTAACAGGTGAAGAAAATAGGTGAAGTTAACAGAAGAAGGTAACGGATGAAAATCAACAGAGATTAAAGGAAGAAATTAACAGGTGAAGTTAACAAGAGACAGTTAACAGACTAAGTTAAATAAAGAAGATAGCAGTGAAACTTAATGAAAGAAGTTAACCAGCAAGGGTAAAAGACAAAATGAACTGGAAGATAAGTAAAACGACAAGCAGACGCTTTAATAAGATAATAAGAGCTAAAGAGAAACGAGAATAACTTACCTTGAAGAAGTATATGGTGGCAGCGAAAACGTGAACTTAGTAAATTGAGGGTAAGAGTTACCCCTAGTAGAAATCCGCTACAATTTGGTGGCAGCGGTGGGATTGTAAGCTGTAGCCAATCAGAGAAGACCATGCCTAGACGTCGTGCAGAAATGGAAGACCTTGACCCTGAAGTTTCCTTCAATTTCGAAACTCATCATGAAGAGGATGAAAATGGAGATCCCTCTCCGAGACCGACTCCACGTGAGTCAGGAGAACATGGCGATTCTGCTCACGTGCATCGTCCTCAAAGTCATCGCCAGATGAAGCTTGAAAGCTACAGTGGGGAAACTTCTTGGAAAGAATATTACCAAGTCTTCAAAACGATTTCTCGGATAAATCAATGGAGCCAACAAGAGAAAGCTGATTATCTCTTTGCTCATCTGCATGGTCCTGCAAGACAACTAGCCTGTACTCTAACAGATGAGGAACAACAAGATTTCGACAAATTGGTAGTCGTCCTCAGCTCTCGTTTCGGACGCAGTGACCAAGCTGAGTTGTACCTCGCAGAGCTCCGGGGTAGAAGACGTAAAAACAAGGAAACACTACGGGAGCTTGGACAGGCAATTCGTAAGCTTGCGACACTTGCTTATCCAGGAATGACATCTCATCACTTAGAGAGACTTGCCAAAACACATTTCATTGACGCCTTGGAAGATGCAGAAATGAGAATGCAGGTGTATCAAGGCAAACCCGAGGATCTTCAGCAAGCAGTTACTCTGGCCCTAGAAATTGAGGGATACCGCAAAATAGAAGAGCAAAGAGGCGGACCTCCTTCAAGGAAATTTGTTAGGGAAGTCACAGAGAAATCTCAAGGGGAACTAGAGAAAAGAATTAGGGAATTAGAGGAAATGTTAAAGAAGGTACCAACTGGTGAAACCATGACCAATGGATACAAGCAGCCAAAGGAAAGACGTCCATTGTCCAGCATAGAGTGTTACACGTGCCACGAAAAATGACACTACAGCCGGGATTGTCCAAACAGGAAGGCCACGGGCAAGACACAGTCGGGAAACGGGGAACAACCGACCATAAGGGGCAAGGGGAGGTTGTAACTCCCGAAAAGCCCCAAATCAAGTCGTCGAAACGACATGGGAACCTCTCGAAGATAAAAGAAGAACCATATATAAGTGATTGTTCTGCAGCTCACCTGATGAAGACAGCAAAGATCGGACAATGTTCCGGTGCTAGAGGTGGGAGAGAGAAGAACTGAGAGTGGACTTTATATTCCAGTTCAAATAGGGGACATTCAGTTTTCATTTCTAATTGATACCGGGGCTTGTGTTTCAATTCTATCAAAGAGAGTGCTATTCCGTTTACCCCTGAAAGATCAACCGGAAATAAAGCCCACTGACGTCCAGTTGCTTACTGCAGACCATACGCCACTTAGTATCATCGGGATGTGCGCATTGGATCCAGGGATATTGCCTGAGCCAACCAAATTAAAGATGGTTGTGGCAGATATCAAGAACGATGGTATTCTCGGAATTGTGAAATTCATCTTCAGAGGAGAAGTATAACCTGTGAAGGGTTACAAATTTTGTGTACCAGAAAACCGGAAGAAACAGGATATTGTCGTCTAATAGTTCCCCAGACTGTAATAATTCCTCCTGGTGAACAAATGATTATCCCGAGTAAGTCCACAGGATGTTGCCAGGAGATCTTGGGAAAGTGGGCCATATGTGAACCTTTGGCAAATAAATAAAAACATGCAGCAATGGTCATAGGGAGAACCCTTGTGGATACAGAGAGGGAATTTTTCCCATTACGGGTCATTAATACAGGAACTGACCCTGAAATAGTACACAAGGATACAACCATAGCAGTAATGAGCCCGATTATCCCAACTTCTGGAATAGTGAAGCAAGAAGATGAAATTATCAAAGAGGAGGTGGAAGACACATTCCCCAAGTATGTCTGCAATGTTAGTCAAATGCAGTCAGAACTACCAGAACATTTAAAATTTGTGTATGAAAGAAGTACAGAGAAGATGGAGCCTCAAGATAAATGCAAGGTAAAAGCATTGCTGTTGGAATTCCCAGATATCTTTGCAAAGGACGATGCTGATTTAGGCAGGGCAGAGGGTGTGAAACATTCCATCAACACGGGAAATGCTCCTCCATTGCGACAAGCACCAAGACGTTAACCAATACAGAAGCAAGAGGCGGCTGACAAGCAGATTAAGGATATGTATGACATAGGTATTATTGAAAGATCAACCAGTCCTTGGGCGTCTCCAATTGTACTCGTGACCAAGAAAGATGGCAGTACCCGATTCTGCGTGGATTATAGACGTCTAAACAATGTAACTGTTAAAGATGCTTACCCCCTGCCCAGAATAGATGATTCCCTCAACTCGCTCCATGGAGCCAGGTGGTTTTCCACCCTTGATCTGGCTAGCGGATACTGGCAAGTAGATTTAGATGAGGATGCAAAGAGAAAATCAGCATTTACCTCCAGGAGTGGACTGTGGCAATTCAAGATCATGCCATTTGGCCTGTGTAATGCTCCCTCAACCTTCAAAAGACTTATAGAAATGGCACTAGCGGGATATCAGTGGAGCATCTGCCTGGTATATCTAGATGACGTCATCATTTTTGGGAAAACACTAGATGAAGCCATAGACAACCTAAGGAAGGTATTTCAGCGGCTGCGACAAGCTCATCTTAAGCTAAAGCCAAAGAAGTGTCATTTGTTCCAGCAAAAGGTGGGTTACCTAGGTCATGTGGTATCAGCTGAAGGTATCTCTACTGATGAAGGAAAGATAAAGGCTATCAAAGACTGGCCAACCCCGACTAATGAACATGAAGTTAGAAGTTTTCTTGGCTTAGCATCTTACTACCGACGATTTGTTAAGAATTTTGGAGAAATTGCTAGACCTTTGCATCGCTTGACAGAAGTAAACAGAGAGTTCTTGTGGACTGAAGAATGCGAAACTTCCTTTCGAAAGTTACAGCATCTGTTGATGAACAGCCCTATATTAGCTTATCTCAGTTCTCATGGGGATTTCATTCTTGATACAGACGCCAGTGGATATGGTATTGGAGCAGTTTTGTCCCAAAACCAAGGTGGCCAAGAAAAGGTTATCGCATACGCAAGCAGGGTCCTCAGTAAAGCCGAAAGGAAATACTGTGTCACCAGGAGGGAACTTCTTGCAGTAGTAACTTTTGTCAAACACTTCAGGCATTATCTTATAGATCGACACTTCACTATAAGGACAGACCACAGCGCTCTTAGGTGGTTGCTGAATTTCAAAGAACCAGAAGGACAGATTGCACGTTGGTTGGGCCTGTTGAGCACTTTTGACTTTGACATTATACACCGACCCGGAAAGCAAAACGGCAATGCTGATGCTCTGTCAAGAAGGCCATGTAAATGGTGTGAAAAGTTGGGTTATGAAGAACCTGATGGTAATCTTATTCTTCCTATCTTGGCACCCGAGGAAAAACGAAGTGTCACAGTCCAAACTGACCACACTGGGCCTATTGAAACAATAACTAAGGTCAAGTGGGTACCAAAGTGCTGGAGTTATGAGGAGAGAGGATTTAGAAAACGTAAGAACTTTAAGTTAGCTGACAGCAATAGTTCACAAAGACATGTTAATGTTGTAACAAGACAACAGAAGCAGAGATTAGACACTGAGCCTCAAGCAGCCTCAAATGATGATCTTTGGTCAAATGAACGTTTAAAGGAGGCACAAGAGTGTGAAACAGATTTGAAGGGGATAATTACTGCTAAGCGCCAATCTGTCGAACAACCAACCTGGGAAAAGATCTCATCTCAGAATAAAGTCACCAAGGCTTAATGGGCAAAATGGAATCGTCTGAGTTTTACAGACGGAGTTCTTCATCTTAGATGGGAATCAGCTGATGGATCCGGATATCGGTGGTTATTGGTGTTACCCAGGAATCTGCTTAAATAGGTTTTCCATCAACTTCATGCAGCAAAGACCGCAGCACATCTTGGACTCCAGAAGACTTACACCAGTATTTCAGATCGGTATTACTGGTATGGAATGAGTCAGGTTATCAAACTGTTGTGTAGGCAATGTGACACATGTGCATCCCGAAAGTCATGTCCTAGGCGGCAACGTGCACCCTTACAGCAGTACCAAGTTGGAGCTCCGATGGAGCGGACCTCTGTTGATATCTTGGGACCATTACCAAAATCTAACAAGGGAAACAAGTATATCCTCGTGGCAACCGATTATTTCACACGATGGACAGAGGCCTATGGTATTCGAAACCAGGAAGCAGAAACAGTTGCCGACAAGATAGTCAAGGAATTTATCTGCAGGTTTGGGGTTCCAAAACAAATACACTCAGATCAAGGGTCGAATTTTCAATCTAAGCTCTTCCGGGAAGTTTGTCGACTCCTGGATATAGATCAAACCCGTACAACCCCTTGCCATCCACAGTCAAATGGATTGGTCGAGCGATTCAACCGTACATTCGAGGATCGTCTTGCACTGATGGTGAAGCAAAATCAGAGGGACTGGGATGAACAGTTACCTTTTGCTCTCATGGCATACAGATCTTCAATTCACAATGTCACTCAAGAGATTCCAATGATGATGATGGGAAGAGAAACACCACTGCCACTGGATCTGATAACTGGAAGAGGTCCAGATATGGTAACTACTGAAGATACAAAGTATGCGGAACAGCTACGAGAACGAATAGAAGTTGCACATGAGAGAGCCAGGGAGTCACAAAAGAAAAACACTGTTCGACAGAAGAGAAATTATGATCTTCGGAAACATGGAAGTCCATATAAGGTCGGAGATTTGGTTTGGTTAGGCATCGTTTCCATTAATCGTTTTTTCTTCAGTCGCGATTTTTCTTCAATTTTCTCGATTGAAAAACGATCATTCGCGAATCAGTCGCGAGGATATCGAGAAAAAAAATGAGAAAAAACGATTGAACCTTTTCTGAAAAAAAACCGTTCTCTCGCGATATCGTTTTTAAATCGTTTACCCATGCGCGATCCGTTCTTGATCGCGAATCTTCAATCGCGAGAGAATCGGGTTTTTTCAAGGTGCGAGAGAATCGTGAGGCGGAGTGATATCTGACATATATAGGCCGTGTTGCCGTCGTACGCCGCTCTATCCGCGAACTAGGAACTACATGTAATGTTGATTGCGGAATTGTCGATGGGAAAACCTATATTACTATACTATACTATACTGTATAAATGCGTAAGATAACCGAATAATATATATGATTCACGATCTATATTCTCCTACAAGCCGAAGTAGGGCGTATGCGGGAAATATCTATACACATACCTGTACCATATTTCCTGTGACGTCCGCGGTCAGATTTACTCTGGCGAAATGAAAAAATTACATGTTTATTTAATAATCGTGTGAGCCGACAATGTGTTAATATTCAGGCATTCCCTTCATACGTCCGATAATTTCCTCATGTATTCATGCAACTTGGTATAAACAATACAGGATGATAGTCGCAAATCTTGTTTTTGTAAAAACCGGGTATAGGTCATAAGTGGATTTGAGTTCGTCGTTGATAGCATTATCGGAATGATTATGGCACAGACTTTATAGAGGTGTGAATGGGCGCATGGCGATAACTCAGAACAGCTTAGCCCTCCAGCCGAGAACTTCTAGGTTAATTAAGGTGAAAAATGGTGTAATTATATATGTATATTTTGTTATGGTAAAACATATATTAGGAAAGGTGTATCCATTCATGTTTTGGTACAGTTTTTAAACTATTGAGATGTGAATAAGTTCACAAAATCACCATCAAGTTAATTTTATTGATTATAAGAATATTCGCGGCAGTGATTTCATATTTATATTAAATACATATCACAATGGTGATTGAATCGCATATAACGGTTGTATTCGCATATGTACAATACTTTTTTATTTTAATTTTACATTTTGATAAATGGACTATGATTGATTCCAAAGGGAAGCTCAAGTCAGAAACCACCTGAATATTATATAATTTCATCTCATACTGGATTAACCAAGCGGGTAAGAGAGAACAATTTCTCGTCCGAGTACGATCATCGGTTAAAAATTTCGTGTTTTTTTTCTCGCAAAACTGAAGATTTAAATGTGAGATTTGAAAACCTGTCGGACAGAGAAAGACGTGTTACATTCATATTGCATATTAATGCAGTCATTTCTCATATAGTACCATACACGGTGAGGGGCGTTGTTTGATGCCTCAGCAACCAAGTCACGTGACCTGAATTATACAGGCCTTTTGAAACACATCTCCGAATCGTCAAGGTTTCCTTTTTAGCCAAAGGCGAGACCTTGATCATCTTGCCAAGCAAACCGCTTTTCCCTTATATATTTTCCCTTTGTATTTATTAATTTTCATAATTTATTGAAAATATACGTATTCATCTACCATCAAATATCCCACAAGCCAAGCAACTGTGGGGTTTTGCACTTATAGACTCCCACTTAGGAAGTCGCACAACAAAACTCCCACCCAGGGAGCTCCAAACAATTAATTCACACAACCAAACAAACAAGCAAAAAATAATGACAGTTGTGAAAAGTTTTACAAATAGTCCGCGCTATATATTAATAATTAAGTGCTTTCGAAGACTCAAAAGCCCCGTATGACTATGTTATATTCAATACAGCGCCATCTATGTACACAAGGAAAATGGTGATCTTTGGGCAAAAAAACACACGAACAGCGAAAATCTGACGAATCAACTCAAGAGAGAGAGAGAGAGAATTAAGGTTTAACATTAATTCACACAACCAAACAAACAAGCAAAAAAATAATGACAGTTGTGAAAAGTTTTACAAATAGCCCGCGCTATATATTAAAAATTAAGTGCTTTCGAAGTTTTACAAATAGCCCGCGCTATATATTAATAATTAAGTGCTTTCGAAGACTCAAAAGCCCCGTATGACTATGTTATATTCAATACAGCGCCATCTATGTACACAAACAAAATGACGATCTTTGGGCAAAAAACCACACGAACAGCGAAAATCTGACGAATCAACTCAAGAGAGAGAGAGAGAGAATTAATGTTTAACGTCGCATTCAGCAATATTTCAGCTATATAGGGACGATCAAACAAAATTCTAAGTATTCAATTCAAAAACTCGGTAAACTAATGCGTTAAAACAGGTACGAACTCAAAATTTCAGCACGCACAGATGCCAAAACGTTCACGAAAAATACTACACAAGAAATCTGAAATAATACCAGCTTTAAAACACAGAAATACTCAAAATAATAGACGAAATTGCAAGTACAAATGACTCAATCTGACTATATCCGGGCCTGTGTCCCGTAAACAATATATGTAAATATCAAGTTATAATTATATGTATATATCGTTCACCATTATTCCTATGTATATATATTTTTTTTTCAATTTCTTTCCCCATCGTATCTATATAACCGTCAACTGAACTGAAACACGCTGTAGTTTAACACAAGGCAAAGAAGAATGGAAAAAGAAGAAGATAAAATGATAGAACTTATAGTTTGACTGAAGTGTTTATGATATATAAACTCGAACGTGTATGCGGGTCAGTCAGGCTGAACCTTGCTGTACCACTTTCGGCTATAATCCTCAAGCGTTTTTTTTTCAATCGCTTATATTTTCTCGATTAAAAAACCATTCAATCGCGATATCGCTTTTTATTCGAGAAAATTTTCTCGATTGAAAAACGATTGCCAGCAGAAAAAAAACCATTCGAACAGCGATCGCGAATGAATCGTTTATTTTGAAGAAAAAAAAACATTCCCTCGCGCCTTGGAAAATCGCGACTTCGAGAAAATTTGACGAAATAAACGATTCATTCGCGAACGATAATTGGAAACGGTGCCTTATATGACAGCACCAGAAAGAAGAATCTTACCGCAAAACCGTCTTGCATCTGGAAAGGCCCGTACCAAGTCATCAGCAAGCTTGATGATACAATGTGTAGCTCAATCGGCAGTCTCGGACAAAAGTAGTGCATTTTGACCGTCTGAAACTTTATGAAGGGAACACTTGCAAGAGATGGCCTATTACCAAAGATGACAAATAGGACTGACGATTCACATGACTGAACCAGACCATATGGTATTAATGAGCATCTCTAATAGAAACTTGTTTTTTGCAGGACATGTCGGAACCACCCCACAAGTGCCTGTGTGGAAATGCATACAAAAAACAGTCCGGATTGACCAGGCATAGGCTTTCCTGTCAACTAATAAATGACAAGCCTGGAACCAAGTGTGTGTTTTGAAACCCTTCGAGAACATCCTGAAGACTGCTACAAAGCTCCTTGGACGAAGGTGACGACAAAAACGGCCAAAGATGGATGCTCTCCGGAGAATGTTGGAAAAAAGGAAGCAGTCCAGTGGAACCCGGGACCTGATGGCCACAGCACCATCGTGTGTGGTGTACAGGCAGAGGTTTGGATTGGACCCTACCACTTGGGTAAAAAAAACCAAGACCCCTGCCTCCACTGTATCAGCACCTGATAAGGAAGTCTCAGATATACTCCAATCAAAGCCGACTAGCCAGTCTTCTTTCTTGCCAGAACTGTCACCTTCTCCTGTAGTGATCTCGTCAGTGAGTTCGTCGAAGTCCATACATCCAGAAACACCAGTCCTGGAACAAGTTGATGAAGCCGCCCCGAACACCGCAGCTGCGAACCCATCACCAGCCCCAACGGTCAATATGGAGGAATTAGCGGGTCAGGAAATCCCCACCATCATCTCACCGAAGATGAGCACGTTGGACCATTGGGGGCATTGTCACTCGTTGGTGACAACCTAACTGCCCAGTGGGAAAAAGGTCGTCAGAGAAGTTGTACAGGCCCGATCCAGTGAAGCCTGCACCCTCTGTGCAAGAAAAAATTGAAAACTGAATGACAATAATTTTTCTCTTTATGGACAGTAAAACAAGACATATTTGTTAAATTAAGTTAAAATATTTGAATCCGTTTACAGAGCAAGTTGTGTACATTTATCGTTATAAACTGTTGGAAGTTGGAAGCAATAGTTGACTTGATTTTTGTGAATGCCAGTTTAGAGGGAATTCTTTGTTCGGCGTCGAACAAACTTAGGAGGGAACAATGTGACAAAAATATAATTTAGTTCGCCATTTCCTAGGGACATACCAGACTTTGGACTGACAAGACTTTATAATGGCGAAAATTAGTTTTTAGCATTACTTCAGAAATGTAAACAAATCACCTCCTCTTGACCCTCACGCATTCCCGCTTTCTAAATTTAGAGTCCGGTATTATTGTTTTGTCGCCTGCATCCATATAAAACTATACGAAAATTGACAGTTTTAGTGGACCCTGCTCACTTAAATCGTAAGTTTTTACCCTTTAGAATTTTTCTCATGTAAAATCCCGTTAGACACGTTTGGTACAGATATCATAGTATATTGTCCCGAAGTATCGAGGCTTAGAATGTAGTATTCATGGAGATATTAATTTTCTAAGAAAATACGGCCCCGATAGGATTTGTGATTGCCTGTGAGCCGCCATTTTGATTTTTATCGAACGCTGAATTCTGAAGTACAGAAAATTACTGATCTGTTATTTTTGGGAATCTATTTGGAGTTTAAGAATTATATATCTTATAAATACAGGTCTTCGGACTTACCTTGCTATAAACGTTTGTAACGTATAGTTTTCTGTAGTTTGGCGATCATACTTGCTGTGATTGGAGTAAAGTCAATGTTTTTACCGCATGAACTTTTCATACATGTGACCGCACTTTCAGTGCTAGGAGATCTTCCCTCCTTTGGCAGGGAAGCGTTCACATCGGAAATTAAAGTTAGCATCACGTAGTTCAGGAGCCTTGCTTTAAAGTAATATATAGTTCAAGGACTATTCCTTCGAAATTCAGACCTATTTTTGTGGTCAAAGTAGATATATCGCTTCCTGAATTCAGCGTTCAAAAACTTTGGCCGCCCTGTTGAAAATCCTGCAGTCTGTGGAGTGACGTCACGATTTTCGTCAGTTTACATTTTCCGGCCAATCAAAACACTCCATCCCATTCAGTTCTGATATAGGCCATAGCAATTTACGTCACTGGTTAACAACCAAACAGTATAAAAGGACGCGAAAATCTATGGAGTATCACTCGGTCTCGGAGAGGCGAAGAGTGAACATCTCTGCCAGTCCAGCCAAGCACCTTACACAGAAGCTTAGTGCCGAAGATACAAGCATCCATGGTAAAGACAAGACAAGTCAAGAAATAGTTAGATTGAATAAGTTTAATTTATAAATAACGATATATAAGGATATAACCCACAGTGAGCCTCAGTCATCCACAGTGAGCCTCAGTGATCCACAGCAAGGAACAGTCACCCACAGTGAGCCACAGTCATCCACAGCGAGCCACAAACAACCACAGTCACCCACAGTCATCCACAGCAAATCTGAGCACGTCTTAGTGACTGATATTAAAATAAATTCAACACGAGTCGTCTCATCTGAATTTTTTAAGGAAATTATCATAGTGTGGAAATTAAAGAAATAAATCCACAGTGAGCCACAGATATCCACAGCAATCCTGAGCGATCCTCAGATTCCTGAAACAAGTTGGTCCGCAACAGGCAATCACAATATATAGTACCCATAGGAACTTCTTACCTTAAGACCATCTTTTTAGGGAAATATCGCACCTGAAGAAATTATCCTAGGAACTTTTACGTTTCACCACTGAATATCGCCCCTGAAGAAATTACCCTAGGAACTTTTACCATAGGAGCCAATAATAGCGATAGAGCATTATAGGATCAGAACTGGCATACCATTTGATGTTGTACTACTTGTAAATAAATTCAAGACTTGTTGATGTTCAATTTAAAGAACTTGTTCAGACAATTGATGATTTCTAAAGATAAGGAATAGTAAGATATCATAAAGTATTGTGACAGAGACCAGACCTGCTGACGTAACGAGTTACAGCTATAGCAATTAAAAGAGGTGTAATCCTACGAACCTACCTGGTGGCGGCGTCTCCTTAGAGTAAACCAGCTCGAGAAGTTACCAAGGACAGTTTAAGTGAGCAGGAGAAGTTAACAGGTGAAGAAAATAGGTGAAGTTAACAGAAGAAGGTAACGGATGAAAATCAACAGAGATTAAAGGAAGAAATTAACAGGTGAAGTTAACAAGAGACAGTTAACAGACTAAGTTAAATAAAGAAGATAGCAGTGAAACTTAATGAAAGAAGCTAACCAGCAAGGGTAAAAGACAAAATTAACTGGAAGATAAGTAAAACGACAAGCAGACGCTTTAATAAGATAATAAGAGCTAAAGAGAAACGAGAATAACTTACCTTGAAGAAGTATATGGTGGCAGCGAAAACGTGAACTTAGTAAATTGAGGGTAAGAGTTACCCCTAGTGGAAATCCGCTACAATTTGGTGGCAGGGGTGGGATTGTAAGCTGTAGCCAATCAGAGAAGACCATGCCTAGACGTCGTGCAGAAATGGAAGACCTTGACCCTGAAGTTTCCTTCAATTTCGAAACTCATCATGAAGAGGATGAAAATGGAGATCCCTCTCCGAGACCGACTCCACGTGAGTCAGGAGAACATGGCGATTCTGCTCACGTGCATCGCCCTCAAAGTCATCGCCAGATGAAGCTTGAAAGCTACAATGGGGAAACTTCTTGGAAAGAATATTACCAAGTCTTCAAAACGATTTCTCGGATAAATCAATGGAGCCAACAAGAGAAAGCTGATTATCTCTTTGCTCATCTGCATGGTCCTGCAAGACAACTAGCCTGTACTCTAACAGATGAGGAACAACAAGATTTCGACAAATTGGTAGTCGTCCTCAGCTCTCGTTTCGGACGCAGTGACCAAGCTGAGTTGTACCTCGCAGAGCTCCGGGGTAGAAGACGTAAAAACAAGGAAACACTACGGGAGCTTGGGCAGGCAATTCGTAAGCTTGCGACACTTGCTTATCCAGGAATGACATCTCATCACTTAGAGAGACTTGCCAAAACACATTTCATTGACGCCTTGGAAGATGCAGAAATGAGAATGCAGGTGTATCAAGGCAAACCCGAGGATCTTCAGCAAGCAGTTACTCTGGCCCTAGAAATTGAGGGATACCGCAAAATAGAAGAGCAAAGAGGCGGACCTCCTTCAAGGAAATTTGTTATGGAAGTCACAGAGAAATCTCAAGGGGAACTAGAGAAAAGAATTAGGGAATTAGAGGAAATGTTGACGAAGGTACCAACTGGTGAAACCATGACCAATGGATACAAGCAACCAAAGGAAAGACGTCCATTGTCCAGCATAGAGTGTTACACGTGCCACGAAAAAGGACACTACAGCCGGGATTGTCCAAACAGGAAGGCCACGGGCAAGACACAGTCGGGAAACGGGGAACAACCGACCATAAGGGGCAAGGGGAGGTTGTAAATCCCGAAAAGCCCCAAATCAAGTCGTCGAAACGACATGGGAACCTCTCGAAGATAAAAGAAGAACCATATATAAGTGATTGTTCTACAGCTCACCTGATGAAGACAGCAAAGATCGGATATAATGTTCCGGTGCTAGAGGTGGGAGAGAGAAGAACTGAGAGTGGACTTTATATTCCAGTTCAAATAGGGGACATTCAGTTTTCATTTCTAATTGATACCGGGGCTTGTGTTTCAATTCTATCAAAGAGAGTGCTAATCCGTTTACCCCTGAAAGATCAACCGGAAATAAAGCCCACTGACGTCCAGTTGCTTACTGCAGACCATATGCCACTTAGTATCATCGGGATGTGCGAATTGGATCCAGGGATATTGCCTGAGCCAACCGAATTAAAGATGGTTGTGGCAGATACCAAGAACGATGGTATTCTCGGAATGGACTTCTTAATGAAATTCAATTGTGAAATTCATCTTCAGAGGAGAAGTATAACCTGTGAAGGGTTACAAATTTTGTGTACCAGAAAACCGGAAGAAACAGGATATTGTCGTCTAATAGTTCCCCAGACTGTAACAATTCCTCCTGGTGAACAAATGATTATCCCGAGTAAGTCCACAGGATCTTGCCAGGAGATATTGGGAAAGTGGGCCATATGTGAACCTTTGGCAAATAAATAAAAACATGCACCATTGGTCATAGGGAGAACCCTTGTGGATACAGAGAGGGAATTATTCCCATTACGGGTCATTAATACAGGAACTGACCCTGAAATAGTACACAAGGATACAACCATAGCAGTAATGAGCCCGATTATCTCAACTTCTGGAATAGTGAAGCAAGAAGATGAAATTATCAAAGAGGAGGTGGAAGACACATTCCCCAAGTATGTCTGCAATGTTAGTCAAATGCAGTCAGAACTACCAGAACATTTAAAATTTGTGTACAGAGAAGATGGAGCCTCAAGATAAATGCAAGGTACAAGCGTTGCTGTTGGAATTCCCAGATATCTTTGCAAAGGACGATGCTGATTTAGGCAGGGCAGAGGGTGTGAAACATTCCATCAACACGGGAAATGCTCCTCCATTGCGACAAGCACCAAGACGTTTACCAATACAGAAGCAAGAAGAGGCTGACAAGCAGATTAAGGATATGTATGACATAGGTATTATTGAAAGATCAACCAGTCCTTGGGCGTCTCCAATTGTACTGGTGACCAAGAAAGATGGCAGTACCCGATTCTGCGTGGATTATAGACGTCTAAACAATGTAACTGTTAAAGATGCTTACCCCCTGCCCAGAATAGATGATTCCCTCAACTCGCTCCATGGAGCCAGGTGGTTTTCCACCCTTGATCTGGCTAGCGGATACTGGCAAGTAGATTTAGATGAGGATGCAAAGAGAAAATCAGCATTTACCTCCAGGAGTGGACTGTGGCAATTCAAGGTCATGCCATTTGGCCTGTGTAATTTTCCCTCAACCTTCGAAAGACTTATGGAAATGACACTAGCGGGATATCAGTGGAGCATCTGCCTGGTATATCTAGATGACGTCATCATTTTTGGGAAAACACTAGATGAAGCCATAGACACCCTAAGGAAGGTATTTCAGCGGCTGCGACAAGCTCATCTTAAGCTAAAGCCAAAGAAGTGTCATTTGTTACAGCAAAAGGTGGGTTACCTAGGTCATGTGGTATCAGCTGAAGGTATCTCTACTGATGAAGGAAAGATAAAGGCTATCAAAGACTGGCCAACCCCGACTAATGAACATGAAGTTAGAAGTTTTCTTAGCTTAGCATCTTACTACCGACGATTTGTTAAGAATTTTGGAGAAATAGCTAGACCTCTGCATCGCTTGACAGAAGTAAACAGAGTTCTTGTGGACTGAAGAATGCGAAACTTCCTTTCGAAAGTTACAGCATCTGTTGATGAACAGCCCTATATTAGCTTATCCCAGTTCTCATGGGGATTTCATTCTTGATACAGACGCCAGTGGATATGGTATTGGAGCAGTTTTGTCCCAAAACCAAGGTGGCCAAGAAAAGGTTATCGCATACGCAAGGAGGGTCCTCAGTAAAGCCGAAAGGAAATACTGTGTCACCAGGAGGGAACTTCTTGCAGTAGTAACTTTTGTCAAACGAAGTATCACAGTCCAAACTGACCACACTGGGCCTATTGAAACAATAACTAAGGTCAAGTGGGTACCAAAGTGCTGGAGTTATGAGGAGAGAGGATTTAGAAAACGTAAGAACTTTAAGTTAGCTGACAGCAATAGTTCACAAAGACATGTTAATGTTGTAACAAGACAACAGAAGCAGAGATTAGACACTGAACCTCAAGCAGCCTCAAATGATGATCTTTGGTCAAATGAACGTTTAAAGGAGGCACAAGAGTGTGATACAGATTTGAAGGGGATAATTACTGCTAAGCGCCAATCTGTCGAACAACCAACCTGGGAAAAGATCTCATCTCAGAATAAAGTCACCAAGGCTTAATGGGCAAAATGGAATCGTCTGAGTTTTATAGACGGAGTTCTTCATCTTAAATGGGAATCAGCTGATGGATCCGGATATCGGTGGTTATTGTTGTTACCCAGGAATCTGCTTAAAGAGGTTTTCCATCAACTTCATGCAGCAAAGACCGCAGCACATCTTGGACTCCAGAAGACTTACACCAGAATTTCAGATCGGTATTACTGGTATGGAATGAGTCAGGTTATCAAACTGTTGTGTAGGCAATGTGACACATGTGCATCCCGAAAGTCATGTCCTAGGCGGCAACGTGCACCCTTACAGCAGTACCAAGTTGGAGCTCCGATGGAGAGGATCTCTGTTGATATCTTGGGACCATTACCAAAATCTAACAAGGGAAACAAGTATATCCTCGTGGCAACCGATTATTTCACACGATGGACAGTGGCCTATGGTATTCGAAACCAGGAAGCAGAAACAGTTGCCGACAAGATAGTCAAGGAATTTATCTGCAGATTTGGGGTTCCAAAACAAATACACTCAGATCAAGGGTCGAATTTTCAATCTAAGCTCTTCCGGGAAGTTTGTCGACTCCTGGATATAGATCAAACCCGTACAACCCCTTACCATCCACAGTCAAATGGAATGGTCGAGCGATTCAACCGTACATTAGAGGATCGTCTTGCAATGATGGTGAAGCAAAATCAGAGGGACTGGGATGAACAGTTACCTTTTGCTCTCATGGCATACAGATCTTCAATTCACAATGCCACTCAAGAGATTCCAATGATGATGATGGGAAGAGAAACACCACTGCCACTGGATCTGATAACTGGAAGAGGTTCAGATATGGTAACTACTGAAGATACAAAGTATGCGGAACAGCTACGAGAACGAATAGAAGTTGCACATGAGAGAGCCAGGGAGTCACAAAAGAAAAACACTGTTCGACAGAAGAGAAATTATGATCTTCGGAAACGTGGAAGTCCATTTAAGGTCGGAGACTTGGTTTGGTTATATGACAGCACCAGAATGAAGAATCTTACCGCAAAACCGTCTTGCATCTGGAAAGGCCCGTACTAAGTCATCAGCAAGCTTGATGATACAGTGTATCGTGTGTGGCTCAATCGGCAGTCTCGGACAAAAGTAGTGCATTTTGACCGCCTGAAACTTTATGAAGGGAACACTTGCAAGAGATGGCCTATTACCAAAGATGACAAATAGGACTGACGATTCACATGACTGAACCAGACCATATGGTATTAATGAGCATCTCTAATAGAAACTTGTTTTTTGCAGGTCATGTCGGAACCACCCCACAAGTGCCTGTGTGGAAATGCATACAAAAACAGTCCGGATTGACCAGGCATAGGCTTTCCTGTCAACTAATAAATGACAAGCCTGGAACCAAGTGCGTGTTCTGCCAAGAAGTATTGGAAGGGGATGAAACCACTGCTGCAAAGCTCCTTGGACGAAGGTGACGACAAAAACGGCCAAAGATGGATGCTCTCCGGAGAATGTTGGAAAAAAGGAAGCAGTCCAGTGGAACCCATCATCGTGTGTGGTGTACAGGCAGAAGCTTGTATTGGACCCTACCACTTGGGTAAAAAACCCCAAGACCCCTGCCTCCACTGTATCAGCACCTGATAAGGAAGTCTCAGATATACTCCAATCAAAGCCGACTAGCCAGTCTTCTTTCTTGCCAGAACTGTCACCTTCTCCTGTAGTGATCTCGCCAGTGAGTTCGCCGAAGTCCATACATCCAGAAACACCAGTCCTGGAACAAGTTGATGAAGCCGCCCCGAACACCGCAGCTGCGAACCCATCACCAGCCCCAACGGTCAATACGGAGGAATTAGCGGGTCAGGAAATCCCACCATCATCTCACCGAAGATGGACACGTTGGACCATTGGGGGCATTGTCACTCGTTGGTGACAACCTAACTGCCCAGTGGGAAAAAGGTCGTCAGAGAAGTTGTACAGGCCCGATCCAGTGAAGCCTGCACCCTCTGTGCAAGAAAAAATTGAAAACTGAATGACAATAATTTTTCTCTTTATGGACAGTAAAACAAGACATATTTGTTAAATTAAGTTAAAATATTTGAATCCGTTTACAGAGCAAGTTGTGTACATTTATCGTTATAAACTGTTGGAAGTTGGAAGCAATAGTTGACTTGATTTTTGTGAATGCCAGTTTAGAGGGAATTCTTTGTTCGGCGTCGAACAAACTTAGGAGGGAATAATGTGACAAAAATATAATTTAGTTCGCCATTTCCTAAGGACATACCAGACTTTGGACTGACAAGACTTTATAATGGCAAAAATTAGTTTTTAGCATTACTTCAGAAATGTAAACAAATCACCTCCTCTTGACCCTCACGCATTCCCGCTTTCTAAATTTAGAGTCCGGTATTATTGTTTTGTCGTCTGCATCCATATAAAACTATACGAAAATTGACAGTTTTAGTGGACCCTGCTCACTTAAATCGTAAGTTTTTACCCTTTATAATTTTTCTCATGTAAAATCCCGTTAGACACATTTAGTACATATATCATAGTATATTGTCCCGAAGTATCGAGGCTTAGAATGTAGTATTCATGGAGATATTAATTTTCTAAGAAAATACGGCCCCGATAGGATTTGTGATTGGCTGTGAGCCGCCATTTTGATTTTTATCGAACGCTGAATTCTGAAGTACAGAAAATTACTGATCTGTTATTTTTAGGAATCTATTTGGAGTTTAAGAATTATATATCTTATAAATACAGGTCTTCGGACTTACCTTGCTATAAACGTTTGTAACGTATAGTTTTCTGTAGTTTGGCGATCATACTTGCTGTGATTGGAGTAAAGTCAATGTTTTTACCGCATGAACTTTTAGTACATGTGACCGCACTTTCAGTGCTAGGAGATCTTCCCTCCTTTGGCAGGGAAGCGTTCACATCGGAAATTAAAGTTAGCATCACGTAGTTCAGGAGCCTTTCTTTAAAGTAATATATAGTTCAAGGACTATTCCATCAAAATTCAGACCTATTTTTGTGGTCAAAGTAGATATATCCCTTCCTGAATTCAGCGTTCAAAAACTTTGGCCACCCTGTTGAAAAGCCTGCAGTCTGTGGAGTGACGTCACGATTTTCGTCAGTTTACATTTTCCGGCCAATCAAAACACTCCATCCCATTCAGTTCTGATATAGGCCATAGCAATTTAAGTCACTGGTTAACAACCAAACAGTATAAAAGGACGCGAAAATCTATGGAGTATCACTCGGTCTCTGAGAGGCGAAGAGTGAACATCTCTGCCAGTCCAGCCAAGCACCTTACACAGAAGCTTAGTGCCGAAGATACAAGCATCCATGGTAAAGACAAGACAAGTCAAGAAATAGTTAGATTGAATAAGTTTAATTTATAAATAACGATATATAAGGATATAACCCACAGTGAGCCTCAGTCATCCACAGTGAGCCTCAGTCATCCACAGCAAGCAACAGTCACCCACAGTGAGCCACAGTCATCCACAGCGAGCCCCAAACAACCACAGTCACCCACAGTCATCCACAGCAAATCTGAGCACGTCTTAGTGACTGATATTAAAATAAATTCAACACGAGTCGTCTCATCTGAATTTTTTAAGGAAATTATCATAATGTGGAAATTAAAGAAATAAATCCACAGATATCCACATCAATCCTGGGCGAACCTCAGATTCCTGAAACAAGTTGGTCCGCAACAGGCAATCACAATATATAGTACCCATAGGAACTTCTTACCTTAAGACCATCTTTTTAGGGAAATATCGCCCCTGAAGAAATTATCCTAGGAAATTGTACGTTTCACCACTGAATATCGCCCCTGAAGAAATTACCCTGGGAACTTTTACCATAGGAGCCAATAATAGCGATAGAGCATTATAGGATCAGAACTGGCATACCATTTGATGTTGTACTACTTTTAAATAAATTCAAGACTTGTTGATGTTCAATTTAAAGAACTTGTTCAGACAATTGATGATTTCTGAAGATAAGGAATAGTAAGATATCATAAAGTATTGTGACAGAGCCAGACCTGCTGACGTAACGAGTTACAGCTATAGCAATTAAAAGAGGTGTAATCCTACGAACCTACCTGGTGGCGGCGTCTCCTTAGAGTAAACCAGCTCGAGAAGCTACCAAGGACAGTTTAAGTGAGCAGGAGAAGTTAACAGGTGAAGAAAATAGGTGAAATTAACAGAAGAAGGTAACGGATGAAAATCAACAAGGTTAAAGGAAGAAATTAACAGGTGAAGTTAACAAGAGACAGTTAACAGACAAGTTAAATAAAGAAGATAGCAGTGAAACTTAATGAAAGAAGCTAACCAGCAAGGGTAAAAGACAAAATTAACTGGAAGATAAGTAAAACGACAAGCAGACGCTTTAATAAGATAATAAGAGCTAAAGAGAAACGAGAATAACTTACCTTGAAGAAGTATATGGTGGCAGCGAAAACGTGAACTTAGTAAATTGAGGGTAAGAGTTACCCCTAGTGGAAATCCGCTACAATTTGTTGGCAGCGGTGGGATTGTAAGCTGTAGCCAATCAGAGAAGACCATGCCTAGACGTCGTGCAGAAATGGAAGACCTTGACCCTGAAGTTTCCTTCAATTTCGAAACTCATCATGAAGAGGATAAAAATGGAGATCCCTCTCCGAGACCGACTTCACGTGAGTCAGGAGAACATGGCGATTCTGCTCACGTGCATCTCCCTCAAAGTCATCGCCAGATGAAGCTTGAACGCTACAGTGGGGAAACTTCTTCGAAAGAATATTACCAAGTCTTCAAAACGATTTCTCGGATAAATCAATGGCGCCAACAAGAGAAAGCTGATTATCTCTTTGCTCATCTGCATGGTCCTGCAAGACAACTAGCCTGTACTCTAACAGATGAGGAACAACAAGATTTCGACAAATTGGTAGTCGTCCTCAGCTCTCGTTTCGGACGCAGTGACCAAGCTGAGTTGTACCTCGCAGAGCTCCGGGGTAGAAGACGTAAAAACAAGGAAACACTACGGGAGCTTGAACAAGCAATTCGTAAGCTTGTGACACTTGCTTATCCAGGAATGACATCTCATCACTTAGAGAGACTTGCCAAAACACATTTCATTGACGCCTTGGAAGATGCAGAAATAAGAATGCAGGTGTATCAAGGCAAACCCGAGGATCTTCAGCAAGCAGTTACTCTGGCCCTAGAAATTGAGGGATACCGCAAAATAGAAGAGCAAAGAGGCGGACCTCCTTCAAGAAAATTTGTTAGGGAAGTCACAGAGAAATCTCAAGGGGAACTAGAGAAAAGAATTAGGGAATTAGAGGAAATGTTGAAGAAGGTACCAACTGGTGAAACCATGACCAATGGATACAAGCAACCAAAGGAAAGGCGTCCATTGTCCAGCATAGAGTGTTACACGTGCCACGAAAAAGGACACTACAGCCGGGATTGTCCAAACAGGAAGGCCACGGGCAAGACACAGTCGGGAAACGGGGAACAACCGACCATAAGGGGCAAGGGGAGGTTGTAAATCCCGAAAAGCCCCAAATCAAGTCGTCGAAACGACATGGGAACCTCTCGAAGATAATAGAAGAACCATATATAAGTGATTGTTCTGCAGCTCACCTGATGAAGACAGCAAAGATCGGATATAATGTTCCGGTGCTAGAGGTGGGAGAGAGAAGAACTGAGAGTGGACTTTATATTCCAGTTCAAATAGGGGACATTCAGTTTTCATTTCTAATTGATACCGGGGCTTGTGTTTCAATTCTATCAAAGAGAGTGCTAATCCGTTTACCCCTGAAAGATCAACCGGAAATAAAGCCCACTGACGTCCAGTTGCTTACTGCAGACCATATGCCACTTAGTATCATCGGGATGTGCGAATTGGATCCAGGGATATTGCCTGAGCCAACCAAATTATAGATGGTTGTGGCAGATATCAAGAACGATGGTATTCTCGGAATGGACTTCCTAATGAAATTCAATTGTGAAATTCATCTTCAGAGGAGAAGTATAACCTGTGAAGGGTTACAAATTTTGTGTACCAGAAAACCGGAAGAAACAGGATATTGTCGTCTAATAGTTCCCCAGACTGTAACAATTCCTCCTGGTGAACAAATGATTATCCCGAGTAAGTCCACAGGATCTTGCCAGGAGATCTTGGGTAAGTGGGCCATATGTGAACCTTTGGCAAATAAATAAAAACATGCACCATTGGTCATAGGGAGAACCCTTGTGGATACAGAGAGGGAATTATTTCCATTACGGGTCATTAATACAGGAACTGACCCTGAAATAGTACACAAGGATACAACCATAGCAGTAATGAGCCCGATTATCTCAACTTCTGGAATAGTGAAGCAAGAAGATGAAATTATCAAAGAGGAGGTGGAAGACACATTCCCCAAGTATGTCTGCAATGTTAGTCAAATGCAGTCAGAACTACCAGAACATTTAAAATTTGTGTATGAAAGAAGTACAGAGAAGATGGAGCCTCAAAATAAATGCAAGGTACAAGCATTGCTGTTGGAATTCCCAGATATCTTTGCAAAGGACGATGCTGGTTTAGGCAGGGAAGAGGGTGTGAAACATTCCATCAACACGGGAAATGCTCCTCCATTGCGACAAGCACCAAGACGTTTACCAATACAGAAGCAAGAAGAGGCTGACAAGCAGATTAAGGATATGTATGACATAGGTATTATTGAAAGATCAACCAGTCCTTGGGCGTCTCCAATTGTACTGGTGACCAAGAAAGATGGCAGTACCCGATTCTGCGTGGATTATAGACGTCTAAACAATGTAACTGTTAAAGATGCTTACCCCCTGCCCAGAATAGATGATTCCCTCAACTCGCTCCATGGAGCCAGGTGGTTTTCCACCCTTGATCTGGCTAGCGGATACTGGCAAGTAGATTTAGATGAGGATGCAAAGAGAAAATCAGCATTTACCTCCAGGAGTGGACTGTGGCAATTCAAGGTCATGCCATTTGGCCTGTGTAATGCTCCCTCAACCTTCGAAAGACTTATGGAAATGACACTAGCGGGATATCAGTGGAGCATCTGCCTGGTATATCTAGATGACGTCATCATTTTTGGGAAAACACTAGATGAAGCCATAGACACCCTAAGGAAGGTATTTCAGCGGCTGCGACAAGCTCATCTTAAGCTAAAGCCAAAGAAGTGTCATTTGTTACAGCAAAAGGTGGGTTACCTAGGTCATGTGGTATCATTTGAAGGTATCTCTACTGATGAAGGAAAGATAAAGGCTATCAAAGACTGGCTAACCCCGACTAATGAACATGAAGTTAGAAGTTTTCTTGGCTTAGCATCTTACTACCGACGATTTGTTAAGAATTTTGGAGAAATAGCTAGACCTCTGCATCGCTTGACAGAAGTAAACAGAGAGTTCTTGTGGACTGAAGAATGCGAAACTTCCTTTCGAAAGTTACAGCATCTGTTGATGAACAGCCCTATATTAGCTTATCCCAGTTCTCATGGGGATTTCATTTTTGATACAGACGCCAGTGGATATGGTATTGGAGCAGTTTTGTCCCAAAACCAAGGTGGCCAAGAAAAGCCTATCGCATACGCAAGGAGGGTCCTCAGTAAAGCCGAAAGGAAATACTGTGTCACCAGGAGGGAACTTCTTGCAGTAGTAACTTTTGTCAAACGAAGTATCACAGTCCAAACTGACCACACTGGGCCTATTGAAACAATAACTAAGGTCAAGTGGGTACCAAAGTGCTGGAGTTATGAGGAGAGAGGATTTAGAAAACGTAAGAACTTTAAGTTAGCTGACAGCAATAGTTCACAAAGACATGTTAATGTTGTAACAAGACAACAGAAGAAGAGATTAGACACTGAACCTCAAGCAGCCTCAAATGATGATCTTTGGTCAAATGAACGTTTAAAGGAGGCACAAGAGTGTGATACAGATTTGAAGGGGATAATTACTGCTAAGCGCCAATCTGTCGAACAACCAACCTGGGAAAAGATCTCATCTCAGAATAAAGTCACCAAGGCTTAATGGGCAAAATGGAATCGTCTGAGTTTTATAGACGGAGTTCTTCATCTTAAATGGGAATCAGCTGATGGATCCGGATATCGGTGGTTATTGTTGTTACCCAGGAATCTGCTTAAAGAGGTTTTCCATCAACTTCATGCAGCAAAGACCGCAGCACATCTTGGACTCCAGAAGACTTACACCAGAATTTCAGATCGGTATTACTGGTATGGAATGAATCAGGTTATCAAACTGTTGTGTAGGCAATGTGACACATGTGCATCCCGAAAGTCATGTCCTAGGCGGCAACGTGCACCCTTACAGCAGTACCAAGTTGGAGCTCCGATGGAGAGGATCTCTGTTGATATCTTGGGACCATTACCAAAATCTAACAAGGGAAACAAGTATATCCTCGTGGCAACCGATTATTTCACACGATGGACAGTGGCCTATGGTATTCGAAACCAGGAAGCAGAAACAGTTGCCGACAAGATAGTCAAGGAATTTATCTGCAGATTTGGGGTTCCAAAACAAATACACTCAGATCAAGGGTCGAATTTTCAATCTAAGCTCTTCCGGGAAGTTTGTCGACTCCTGGATATAGATCAAACCCGTACAACCCCTTACCATCCACAGTCAAATGGAATGGTCGAGCGATTCAACCGTACATTAGAGGATCGTCTTGCAATGATGGTGAAGCAAAATCAGAGGGACTGGGATGAACAGTTACCTTTTGCTCTCATGGCATACAGATCTTCAATTCACAATGTCACTCAAGAGATTCCAATGATGATGATGGGAAGAGAAACACCACTGCCACTGGATCTGATAACTGGAAGAGGTTCAGATATGGTAACTACTGAAGATACAAAGTATGCGGAACAGCTACGAGAACGAATAGAAGTTGCACATGAGAGAGCCAGGGAGTCACAAAAGAAAAACACTGTACGACAGAAGAGAAATTATGATCTTCGGAAACGTGGAAGTCCATATAAGGTCGGAGACTTGGTTTGGTTATATGACAGCACCAGAATGAAGAATCTTACCGCAAAACCGTCTTGCATCTGGAAAGGCCCGTACCAAGTCATCAGCAAGCTTGATGATACAGTGTATCGTGTGTAGCTCAATCGGCAGTCTCGGACAAAAGTAGTGCATTTTGACCGTCTGAACTTTATGAAGGGAACACTTGCAAGAGATGGCCTATTACCAAAGATGACAAATAGGACTGACGATTCACATGACTGAACCAGACCATATGGTATTAATGAGCATCTCTAATAGAAACTTGTTTTTTGCAGGTCATGTCGGAACCACCCCACAAGTGCCTGTGTGGAAATGCATACAAAAAACAGTCCGGATTGACCAGGCATAGGCTTTCCTGTCAACTAATAAATGACAAGCCTGGAACCAAGTGCGTGTTCTGCCAAGAAGTATTGGAAGGGGATGAAACCACTGCTGCAAAGCTCCTTGGACGAAGGTGACGACAAAAACGGCCAAAGATGGATGCTCTCCGGAGAATGTTGGAAAAAAGGAAGCAGTCCAGTGGAACCCATCATCGTGTGTGGTGTACAGGCAGAAGCTTGTATTTGACCCTACCACTTGGGTAAAAAACCCCAAGACCCCTGCCTCCACTGTATCAGCACCTGATAAGGAAGTCTCAGATATACTCCAATCAAAGCCGACTAGCCAGTCTTCTTTCTTGCCAGAACTGTCACCTTCTCCTGTAGTGATCTCGCCAGTGAGTTCGCCGAAGTCCATACATCCAGAAACACCAGTCCTGGAACAAGTTGATGAAGCCGCCCCGAACACCGCAGCTGCGAACCCATCACCAGCCCCAACGGTCAATACGGAGGAATTAGCGGGTCAGGAAATCCCCACCATCATCTCACCGAAGATGGACACGTTGGACCATTGGGGGCATTGTCACTCGTTGGTGACAACCTAACTGCCCAGTGGGAAAAAGGTCGTCAGAGAAGTTGTACAGGCCCGATCCAGTGAAGCCTGCACCCTCTGTGCAAGAAAAAATTGAAAACTGAATGACAATAATTTTTCTCTTTATGGACAGTAAAACAAGACATATTTGTTAAATTAAGTTAAAATATTTGAATCCGTTTACAGAGCAAGTTGTGTACATTTATCGTTATAAACTGTTGGAAGTTGGAAGCAATAGTTGACTTGATTTTTGTGAATGCCAGTTTAGAGGGAATTCTTTGTTCGGCGTTGAACAAACTTAGGAGGGAATAATGTGACAAAAATATAATTTAGTTCGCCATTTCCTAAGGACATACCAGACTTTGGACTGACAAGACTTTATAATGGCAAAAATTAGTTTTTAGCATTACTTCAGAAATGTAAACAAATCACCTCCTCTTGACCCTCACGCATTCCCGCTTTCTAAATTTAGAGTCCGGTATTATTGTTTTGTCGTCTGCATCCATATAAAACTATACGAAAATTGACAGTTTTAGTGGACCCTGCTCACTTAAATCGTAAGTTTTTACCCTTTATAATTTTTCTCATGTAAAATCCCGTTAGACACATTTAGTACATATATCATAGTATATTGTCCCGAAGTATCGAGGCTTAGAATGTAGTATTCATGGAGATATTAATTTTCTAAGAAAATACGGCCCCGATAGGATTTGTGATTGGCTGTGAGCCGCCATTTTGATTTTTATCGAACGCTGAATTCTGAAGTACAGAAAATTACTGATCTGTTATATTTAGGAATCTATTTGGAGTTTAAGAATTATATATCTTATAAATACAGGTCTTCGGACTTACCTTGCTATAAACGTTTGTAACGTATAGTTTTCTGTAGTTTGGCGATCATACTTGCTGTGATTGGAGTAAAGTCAATGTTTTTACCGCATGAACTTTTAGTACATGTGACCGCACTTTCAGTGCTAGGAGATCTTCCCTCCTTTGGCAGGGAAGCGTTCACATCGGAAATTAAAGTTAGCATCACGTAGTTCAGGAGCCTTTCTTTAAAGTAATATATAGTTCAAGGACTATTCCATCAAAATTCAGACCTATTTTTGTGGTCAAAGTAGATATATCCCTTCCTGAATTCAGCGTTCAAAAACTTTGGCCACCCTGTTGAAAAGCCTGCAGTCTGTGGAGTGACGTCACGATTTTCGTCAGTTTACATTTTCCGGCCAATCAAAACACTCCATCCCATTCAGTTCTGATATAGGCCATAGCAATTTAAGTCACTGGTTAACAACCAAACAGTATAAAAGGACGCGAAAATCTATGGAGTATCACTCGGTCTCGGAGAGGCGAAGAGTGAACATCTCTGCCAGTCCAGCCAAGCACCTTACACAGAAGCTTAGTGCCGAAGATACAAGCATCCATGGTAAAGACAAGACAAGTCAAGAAATAGTTAGATTGAATAAGTTTAATTTATAAATAACGATATATAAGGATATAACCCACAGTGAGCCTCAGTCATCCACAGTGAGCCTCAGTGATCCACAGCAAGCAACAGTCACCCACAGTGAGCCACAGTCATCCACAGCGAGCCCCAAACAACCACAGTCACCCACAGTCATCCACAGCAAATCTGAGCACGTCTTAGTGACTGATATTAAAATAAATTCAACACGAGTCGTCTCATCTGAATTTTTTAAGGAAATTATCATAATGTGCAAATTAAAGAAATAAATCCACAGATATCCACATCAATCCTGGGCGAGCCTCAGATTCCTGAAACAAGTTGGTCCGCAACAGGCAATCACAATATATAGTACCCATAGGAACTTCTTACCTTAAGACCATCTTTTTATGGAAATATCGCCCCTGAAGAAATTATCCTAGGAACTTGTACGTTTCACCACTGAATATCGCCCCTGAAGAAATTACCCTAGGAACTTTTACCATAGGAGCCAATAATAGCGATAGAGCATTATAGGATCAGAACTGGCATACCATTTGATGTTGTACTACTTGTTAATAAATTCAAGACTTGTTGATGTTCAATTTAAAGAACTTGTTCAGACAATTGATGATTTCTGAAGATAAGGAATAGTAAGATATCATAAAGTATTGTGACAGAGCCAGACCTGCTGACGTAACGAGTTACTGCTATAGCAATTAAAAGAGGTGTAATCCTACGAACCTACCTGGTGGCGGCGTCTCCTTAGAGTAAACCAGCTCGAGAAGTTACCAAGGACAGTTTAAGTGAGCAGGAGAAGTTAACAGGTGAAGAAAATAGGTGAAGTTAACAGAAGAAGGTAACGGATGAAAATCAACAAGGTTAAAGGAAGAAATTAACAGGTGAAGTTAACAAGAGACAGTTAACAGACTAAGTTAAATAAAGAAAATAGCAGTGAAACTTAATGAAAGAAGCTAACCAGCAAGGGTAAAAGACAAAATTAACTGGAAGATAAGTAAAACGACAAGCAGACGCTTTAATAAGATAATAAGAGCTAAAGAGAAACGAGAATAACTTACCTTGAAGAGGTATATGGTGGCAGCGAAAACGTGAACTTAGTAAATTGAGGGTAAGAGTTACCCCTAGTGGAAATCCGCTACAATTTGTTGGCAGCGGTGGGATTGTAAGCTGTAGCCAATCAGAGAAGACCATGCCTAGACGTCGTGCAGAAATGGAAGACCTTGACCCTGAAGTTTCCTTCAATTTCGAAACTCATCATGAAGAGGATAAAAATGGAGATCTCTCTCCGAGACCGACTTCACGTAAGTCAGGAGAACATGGCGATTCTGCTCACGTGCATCGCCCTCAAAGTCATCGCCAGATGAAGCTTGAAAGCTACAGTGGGGAAACTTCTTCGAAAGAATATTACCAAGTCTTCAAAACGATTTCTCGGATAAATCAATGGAGCCAACAAGAGAAAGCTGATTATCTCTTTGCTCATCTGCATGGTCCTGCAAGACAACTAGCCTGTACTCTAACAGATGAGGAACAACAAGATTTCGACAAATTGGTAGTCGTCCTCAGCTCTCGTTTCGGACGCAGTGACCAAGCTGAGTTGTACCTCGCAGAGCTCCGGGGTAGAAGACGTAAAAACAAGGAAACACTACGGGAGCTTGAACAAGCAATTCGTAAGCTTGCGACACTTGCTTATCCAGGAATGACATCTCATCACTTAGAGAGACTTGCCAAAACACATTTCATTGACGCATTGGAAGATGCAGAAATAAGAATGTATCAAGGCAAACCCGAGGATCTTCAGCAAGCAGTTACTCTGGCCCTAGAAATTGAGGGATACCGCAAAATAGAAGAGCAAAGAGGCGGACCTCCTTCAAGAAAATTTGTTAGGGAAGTCACAGAGAAATCTCAAGGGGAACTAGAGAAAAGAATTAGGGAATTAGAGGAAATGTTGAAGAAGGTACCAACTGGTGAAACCATGACCAATGGATACAAGCAACCAAAGGAAAGACGTCCATTGTCCAGCATAGAGTGTTACACGTGCCACGAAAAAGGACACTACAGCCGGGATTGTCCAAACAGGAAGGCCACGGGCAAGACACAGTCGGGAAACGGGGAACAACCGACCATAAGGGGCAAGGGGAGGTTGTAAATCCCGAAAAGCCCCAAATCAAGTCGTCGAAACGACATGGGAACCTCTCGAAGATAATAGAAGAACCATATATAAGTGATTGTTCTGCAGCTCACCTGATGAAGACAGCAAAGATCGGATATAATGTTCCGGTGCTAGAGGTGGGAGAGAGAAGAACTGAGAGTGGACTTTATATTCCAGTTCAAATAGGGGACATTCAGTTTTCATTTCTAATTGATACCGGGGCTTGTGTTTCAATTCTATCAAAGAGAGTGCTAATCCGTTTACCCCTGAAAGATCAACCGGAAATAAAGCCCACTGACGTCCAGTTGCTTACTGCAGACCATATGCCACTTAGTATCATCGGGATGTGCGAATTGGATCCAGGGATATTGCCTGAGCCAACCAAATTAAAGATGGTTGTGGCAGATATCAAGAACGATGGTATTCTCGGAATGGACTTCTTAATGAAATTCAATTGTGAAATTCATCGTCAGAGGAGAAGTATAACCTGTGAAGGGTTACAAATTTTGTGTACCAGAAAACCGGAAGAAACAGGATATTGTCGTCTAATAGTTCCCCAGACTGTAACAATTCCTCCTGGTGAACAAATGATTATCCCGAGTAAGTCCACAGGATCTTGCCAGGAGATCTTGGGAAAGTGGGCCATATGTGAACCTTTGGCAAATAAATAAAAACATGCACCATTGGTCATAGGGAGAACCCTTGTGGATACAGAGAGGGAATTATTCCCATTACGGGTCATTAATACAGGAACTGACCCTGAAATAGTACACAAGGATACAACCATAGCAGTAATGAGCCCGATTATCTCAACTTCTGGAATAGTGAAGCAAGAAGATGAAATTATCAAAGAGGAGGTGGAAGACACATTCCCCAAGTATGTCTGCAATGTTAGTCAAATGCAGTCAGAACTACCAGAACATTTAAAATTTGTGTACAGAGAAGATGGAGCCTCAAGATAAATGCAAGGTACAAGCATTGCTGTTGGAATTCCCAGATATCTTTGCAAAGGACGATGCTGATTTAGGCAGGGCAGAGGGTGTGAAACATTCCATCAACACGGGAAATGCTCCTCCATTGCGACAAGCACCAAGACGTTTACCAATACAGAAGCAAGAAGAGGCTGACAAGCAGATTAAGGATATGTATGACATAGGTATTATTGAAAGATCAACCAGTCCTTGGGCGTCTCCAATTGTACTGGTGACCAAGAAAGATGGCAGTACCCGATTCTGCGTGGATTATAGACGTCTAAACAATGTAACTGTTAAAGATGCTTACCCCCTGCCCAGAATAGATGATTCCCTCAACTCGCTCCATGGAGCCAGGTGGTTTTCCACCCTTGATCTGGCTAGCGGATACTGGCAAGTAGATTTAGATGAGGATGCAAAGAGAAAATCAGCATTTACCTCCAGGAGTGGACTGTGGCAATTCAAGGTCATGCCATTTGGCCTGTGTAATGCTCCCTCAACCTTCGAAAGACTTATGGAAATGACACTAGCGGGATATCAGTGGAGCATCTGCCTGGTATATCTAGATGACGTCATCATTTTTGGGAAAACACTAGATGAAGCCATAGACACCCTAAGGAAGGTATTTCAGCGGCTGCGACAAGCTCATCTTAAGCTAAAGCCAAAGAAGTGTCATTTGTTCCAGCAAAAGGTGGGTTACCTAGGTCATGTGGTATCAGCTGAAGGTATCTCTACTGATGAAGGAAAGATAAAGGCTATCAAAGACTGGCCAACCCCGACTAATGAACATGAAGTTAGAAGTTTTCTTGGCTTAGCATCTTACTACCGACGATTTGTTAAGAATTTTGGAGAAATTGCTAGACCTCTGCATCGCTTGACAGAAGTAAACAGAGAGTTCTTGTGGACTGAAGAATGCGAAACTTCCTTTCGAAAGTTACAGCATCTGTTGATGAACAGCCCTATATTAGCTTATCTCAGTTCTCATGGGGATTTCATTCTTGATACCGACGCCAGTGGATATGGTATTGGAGCAGTTTTGTCCCAAAACCAAGGTGGCCAAGATAAGGTTATCGCATACGCAAGCAGGGTCCTCAGTAAAGCCGAAAGGAAATACTGTGGCACCAGGAGGGAACTTCTTGCAGTAGTAACTTTTGTCAAACACTTCAGGCATTATCTTATAGGTCGACACTTCACTATAAGGACAGACCACAGCACTCTTAGATGGTTGCTGAATTTCAAAGCAGAAGGACAGATTGCACGTTGGTTGGGCCTGTTGAGCCCTTTTGACTTTGACATTATACACCGACCCGGAAAGCAAAACGGCAATGCTGATGCTCTGTGAAGAAGGCCATGTAAATGGTGTGAAAAGTGGGGTTATGAAGAACCTGATGGTAATCTTATTCTTCCTATCTTGGCACCCGAGGAAAAACGAAGTGTCACAGTCCAAACTGACCACACTGGGCCTATTGAAACAATAACCAAAGTGCTGGAGTTATGAGGAGAGAGGATTTAGAAAATGTAAGAACTTTAAGTTAGCTGACAGCAATAGTTCACAAAGACATGTTAATGTTGTAACAAGACAACAGAAGCAGAGATTAAACACTGAGCCTCAAGCAGCCTCAAATGATGATCTTTGGTCAAATGAACGTTTAAAGGAGGCACAAGAGTGTGATACAGATTTGAAGGGGATAATCACTGCTAAGCGCCAATCTGTCGAACAACCAACCTGGGAAAAGATCTCATCTCAGAATAAAGTCACCAAGGCTTAATGGGCAAAATGGAATCGTCTGAGTTTTATAGACGGAGTTCTTCATCTTAAATGGGAATCAGCTGATGGATCCGGATATCGGTGATTATTGGTGTTACCCAGGAATCTGCTTAAAGAGGTTTTCCATCAACTTCATGCAGCAAAGACCGCAGCACATCTTGGACTCCAGAAGACTTACACCAGAATTTCAGATCGGTATTACTGGTATGGAATGAATCAGGTTATCAAACTGTTGTGTAGGCAATGTGACACATGTGCATCCCGAAAGTCATGTCCTAGGCGGCAACGTGCACCCTTACAGCAGTACCAAGTTGGAGCTCCGATGGAGAGGATCTCTGTTGATATCTTGGGACCATTACCAAAATCTAACAAGGGAAACAAGTATATCCCCGTGGCAAAACAGTTGCCGACAAGATAGTCAAGGAATTTATCTGCAGATTTGGGGTTCCAAAACAAATACACTCAGATCAAGGGTCGAATTTTCAATCTAAGCTCTTCCGGGAAGTTTGTCGACTCCTGGATATAGATCAAACCCGTACAACCCCTTACCATCCACAGTCAAATGGAATGGTCGAGCGATTCAACCGTACATTAGAGGATCGTCTTGCAATGATGGTGAAGCAAAATCAGAGGGACTGGGATGAACAGTTACCTTTTGCTCTCATGGCATACAGATCTTCAATTCACAATGTCACTCAAGAGATTCCAATGATGATGATGGGAAGAGAAACACCACTGCCACTGGATCTGATAACTGGAAGAGGTTCAGATATGGTAACTACTGAAGATACAAAGTATGCGGAACAGCTACGAGAACGAATAGAAGTTGCACATGAGAGAGCCAGGGAGTCACAAAAGAAAAACACTGTTCGACAGAAGAGAAATTATGATCTTCGGAGACATGGAAGTCCATATAAGTTCGGAGACTTGGTTTGGTTATATGACAGCACCAGAAAGAAGAATCTTACCGCAAAACTGTCTTGCATCTGGAAAGGCCCGTACCAAGTCATCAGCAAGCTTGATGATACAGTGTATCGTGTGTAGCTCAATCGGCAGTCTCGGACAAAAGTAGTGCATTTTGACCGTCTGAAACTTTATGAAGGGAACACTTGCAAGAGATGGCCTATTACCAAAGATGACAAATAGGACTGACGATTCATATGACTGAACCAGATCATATGGTATTAATGAACATCTCTAATAGAAACTTGTTTTTTGCAGGACATGTCGGAACCACCCCACAAGTGCCTGTGTGGAAATGTATACAAAACACAGTCCGGATTGACCAGGCATAGGCTTTCCTGTCAACTAATAAATGACAAGCCTGGAACTAAATGTGTGTTCTGCCAAGAAGTATTGGAAGGGGATGAAACCCTTCGAGAACATCTTGAAGACTGCTACAAAGCTCCTTGGACGAAGGTGACGACAAAAACGGCCAAAGATGGATGCTCTCCGGAGAATGTTGGAAAAAAGGAAGCAGTCCAGTGGAACTCGGGACCTGATGGCCACAGTGTGGTGTGGTGTACAGGCAGAAGCTTGGATTGGACCCTACCACTTGGGTAAAAACCCCCAAGACCCCTGCCTCCACTGTATCAGCACCTGATAAGGAAGTCTCAGATATACTCCAATCAAAGCCGACTAGCCAGTCTTCTTTCTTGCCAGAACTGTCACCTTCTCCTGTAGTGATCTCGCCAGTGAGTTCGCCGAAGTCCATACATCCAGAAACACCAGTCCTGGAACAAGTTGATGAAGCCGCCCCGAACACCGCAGCTGCGAACCCATCACCAGCCCCAACGGTCAATACGGAGGAATTAGCGGGTCAGGAAATCCCCACCATCATCTCACCGAAGATGGACACGTTGGACCATTGGGGGCATTGTCACTCGTTGATGACAACCTAACTGCCCAGTGGGAAAAAGGTCATCAGAGAAGTTGTACAGGCCCGATCCAGTGAAGCCTGCACCCTCTGTGCAAGAAAAAATTGAAAACTGAATGACAATAATTTTTCTCTTTATGGACAGTAAAACAAGACATATTTGTTAAATTAAGTTAAAATATTTGAATCCGTTTACAGAGCAAGTTGTGTACATTTATCGTTATAAACTGTTGGAAGTTGGAAGCAATAGTTGACTTGATTTTTGTGAATGCCAGTTTAGAGGGAATTCTTTGTTCGGGGTCGAACAAACTTAGGAGGGAATAATGTGACAAAAATATAATTTAGTTCGCCATTTCCTAAGGACATACCAGACTTTGGACTGACAAGACTTTATAATGGCGAAAATTAGGTTTTAGCATTACTTCAGAAATGTAAACAAATCACCTCCTCTTGACCCTCACGCATTCCCGCTTTTTAAATTTAGAGTCCGGTATTATTGTTTTGTCGTCTGCATCCATATAAAACTATACGAAAATTGACAGTTTTAGTGGACCCTGCTCACTTAAATCGTAAGTTTTTACCCTTTATAATTTTTCTCATGTAAAATCCCGTTAGACACATGTAGTACATATATCATAGTATTTTGTCCCGAAGTATCGAGGCTTATAATGTAGTATTCATGGAGATATTAATTTTCTAAGAAAATACGGCCCCGATAGGATTTGTGATTGCCTGTGAGCCGCCATTTTGATTTTTATCGAACGCTGAATTCTGAAGTACAGAAAATTACTGATCTGTTATTTTTAGGAATCTATTTGGAGTTTAAGAATTATATATCTTATAAATACAGGTCTTCGGACTTACCTTGCTATAAACGTTTGTAACGTATAGTTTTCTGTAGTTTGGCGATCATACTTGCTGTGATTGGAGTAAAGTCAATGTTTTTACCGCATGAACTTTTAGTACATGTGACCGCACTTTCAGTGCTAGGAAATCTTCCCTCCTTTGGCAGAGAAGCGTTCACATCGGAAATTAAAGTTCGCATCACGTAGTTCAGGAGCCTTGCTTCAAAGTAATATATAGTTCAAGGACTATTCCATCGAAATTCAGACCTATTTTTGTGGTCAAAGTAGATATATCCCTTCCTGAATTCAGCGTTCAAAAACTTTGGCCAGCCTGTTGAAAATCCTGCAGTCTGTGGAGTGACGTCACGATTTTCGTCAGTTTACATTTTCCAGTCAATCAAAACACTCCATCCCATTCAGTTCTGATATAGGCCATAGCAATTTACGTCACTGGTTAACAACCAAACAGTATAAAAGGACGCGAAAATCTATGGAGTATCAGTCGGTCTCGGAGAGGCGAAGAGTGAACATCTCTGCCAGTCCAGCCAAGCACCTTACACAGAAGCTTAGTTCCGTAGATACAAGCATCCATCGTAAAGACAAGATAAGTCAAGAAATAGTTAAATTAATTAAGTTTAATCTATAAATAACGATATATAAGGATATTACAAGCGTCTAGTCCGTCATTCATAATCCAGCCGTCGTCCATTAGAGAATATCCGCGTCCATAATCCAAAGACCTATTCCATATTCCATATAACAGTATTAGCACCAAATTCAAAAAGAAAATCATAGTATACATAAACATAGGCTTGTTTCCTGCAAGAGAGAAGCGGTCAACAGTTTTCAATGAAACCCACAGTGAGCCTCAGTCATCCACAGTGAGCCTCAGTGATCCACAGCAAGCAACAGTCACCCACAGTGAGCCACAGTCATCCACAGCGAGCCTCAAAGAACCACAGTCACCCACAGTCATCCACAGCAAATCTGAGCACGTCTTAGCGACTGATATTAAAATAAATTCAACACAAGTCAAGTTTCATCTGAATTTATTAAGGAAATTATCATAATGTGGAAATTAAAGAAATAAATCCACAGTGAGCCACAGATATCCACAGCAATCCTGAGCGAGCCTCAGATTCCAGAAACAAGTTGGTCCGCAACAGGCAATCACAACATATAGTACCCATAGGAACTTCTTTTTAGGGAAATATCGCCCCTGAAGAAATTATCCTAGGAACTTTTACGTTTCACCACTGAGTATCGCCGCTGAAGAAATTACCCTAGGAACTTTTACCATAGGAGCCAATAATAGCGATAGAGCATTATAGGATCAGAACTGGCATACCATTTGATGTTGTACTACTTGTAAATAAATTCAAGACTTGTTGATGTTCAATTTAAAGAACTTGTTCAGACAATTGATGATTTCTAAAGATAAGGAATAGTAAGATATCATAAAGTATTGTGACAGAGACCAGACCTGCTGACGTAACGAGTTACAGCTATAGCAATTAAAAGAGGTGTAATCCTACGAACCTACCTGGTGGCGGCGTCTCCTTAGAGTAAACCAGCTCGAGAAGTTACCAAGGACAGTTTAAGTGAGCAAGAGAAGTTAACAGGTGAAGAAAATAGGTGAAGTTAACAGAAGAAGGTAACGGATGAAAATCAACAGAGATTAAAGGAAGAAATTAACAGGGGAAGTTAACAAGAGACAGTTAACAGACTAAGCTAAATAAAGAAGATAGCAGTGAAACTTAATGAAAGAAGCTAACCAGCAAGGGTAAAACACAAACTTAACTGGAAGATAAGTAAAACGACAAGCAGACGCTTTAATAAGATAATAAGAGCTAAAGAGAAACGAGAATAACTTACCTTGAAGAAGTATATGGTGGCAGCGAAAACGTGAACTTAGTAAATTGAGGGTAAGAGTTACCCCTAGTGGAAATCCGCTACACCTGTTCTTACCATGACCTGGAGTGTGCACAACGACACCCCAGGCACTTATCCGGGAGCCCCACTGGGTGTTAAAATGGAATGTTCATGACATCTGTGCTACACGAAAGATACATGCAATGACACATTCCCGATATATTTATTGTTCATGTGAATGTGTGTGGCACGTGGTGTATTAAATGGAAATTTGATTTAGAAAAGTACAGAGAAAATATGCAACCTGATATATCTATGTTAAATCACTCAAACATTTTAAGTTAATTGTAAGTGATCACGTCACCTTTTGATGAAGAAAGGTTATGTTTGGGGACAAACACGCCTTTGAATGTAATGATTCCAGTACAACAATGCAATTTCAATTTTAGGCCACGGTTTTTAGCAATAATTCCTGGACAGCTCAGGGATTGTCCATGAACAATGAAGCCAAAGCCTGAAATTCAGGCCCATATTTCACCCTGATTTCTTCAGGAAAATCTAATCCTTAGACCAGTTCAGGAAAAAGTCAATTACTCTACCATTCAGGGAGAATTAACTAAAATTCAGGAAGCTTCCCTGAATGATTTTAATAAAGAGTATGCATTTACATATAATTCTGATGAATGTTTGGTTCAGTCTAGTCCGTCATTCAATATTCAGCCGTCGTCCATTAAAAAAAGTCCGCGTCCATAATTTAAGTACCTAATTCATATAATAGCATGAGCACCAAATTAAAAAAATAAATCATAGTATACATAAAACTAGGCTAGGCACAACCTCCATGCTCATTTGAATATAGAGCTCAACAAAGACTGGCTCACTCTCGTGACTTCATACCCATTACATATAGGACTATATATAAGGAATTGGTACAGGGATTTCTGCTCCAAATGAATGAGTGGATTTGTAGTGAATTTGTAGATTGTATAAGAGGTTTTCCCAAATCTGTTTTCGTAGACTTTACGGTGATTTGAAATTATCAGTGAACATCTTGTAGAGTTACAGTATACCAGATTAACAGCATAACATATCATAATGTCTTGCCGGCATCTTTGAAACTGTTGACCGCTTCTCTATTCGAGAAACTAGTTATATTTATATATGGTATATATTTGGCATGTCGATACTCTGCCATATGATGCCACCTTGGATTGCATTTCACCAACATTCGCACTGAGGTCCCGCCACCTGCAGACCATCCCGAAATTTCGGACAATAACATAAAAGCTTGACGGATTCATTTCAAATTTGACGTGCGGATACCTTGCAACAAAACCTGTCAAATGTCACCATGGATTGAATAACGTTGGATCGAAGCACCTTTTATGTGCTTGCCTTTTTCTAATATTGCACACTCTCAGATATTTGAAAATTATTTTGTGATTATTCCAAATAAATTCCCGTGTTATAATACTAGCCAATTTTTCATGTCTTCGTTCATTCTGTGATGGAACGAACGAACACATAAAAACTTGGCTACTATAAAACCAGCTGTAGGTCCATGTAAATATTCCTATTCAATTTAATTTGGTGATCACACATTTTTTACTGTCTCGCGCTGTAGAACACGATGGGAGGGGACTCGGGGCCATGGAAAAGTACAGGCAGGTCGGAGGTGGACATGTTAGGTCCATTCCGGCGCACTGTTTAATGTTAGTCCCAATGGGATACCCACTCATGGGCATTTGCGGTATTGGGTATGGCACCTTGTTTTCTCTGTCTCGAGCTGTAGAACACGATGGGGAGAGGCGTTCAAATAGTCTCTGCCTGTTCGCCGATCCCTGTTTCTCTCGTGAAATAAATATACTGTTTAAAACAACACGATGGGAGAGATCTCGAGGCCATGGGTTGAATTCGCTGAAAAGTATTGTGCGCACGCGTAGTGAATAGGCAGGCCTGAGGTGAACGTTTTGGGGTCACGGTGGACCAATATTGGTCTGATCGGGTCGTGTGAGGTATCAAAGGAAAGCATTCGTGTGGGACCATCCGACTGGATGGGTATGAAGTGGAAATAAGGCAGAGAATTGCGGGAAATGAGCACTGGAATGGACGTTTGGGGTCGAAGGCCGAATGGGTCTTGTGGGGTATCCATGTGAAGCACTCCTCCAGGCCAATCAAGTCATGAGTGAATGCATGTAAAATTTTCCCAGAAAAGATCCGGAAACACGGACCATACCTCTCTACCAGGTGTAGAGGGGCTAATATCGGTTCCCAGCGGATCGTGACCTGCCGAGAGGTGCAGCCTGTGTGAAGAGTGGGGAGGAGTGAGGAGAGGGGGGCGGGGAGGAGTAAAGAGGAGTAGTGCTCATCGCCCGCCTTAACGCAGTAACGCTCTAACGCTGGTGAGTGACTGAGTGAATGTGGTGGTGGATATTTGTGAGGGTTACGGTGGTGGTGGTGGTGATGGCGTTACTGAGTGCCCGTCCTAACGCATTGACGTCCTAATGCCCTAACGTGATTCTATACCTAGTTCCATCACGTCTTATCGCCATGATGCAGAGAGTCGTGAGAAAGAAAGATCAACACGTTCACAAGTTTTCATATTGTTCATTCTTTTCCTGAGCTCGTTATATGTGATTGTACAATTGAGACTCTCAATTTCATGTTTGAAATTCAGATGAATTAAGCTTCGGACAGTATTTGCACATCTTCCTATCGCTTCTAACAATTCTCCCATCTCATTGCTCAGAATGACAGAGTAGAACGACGAATGATGAAGACTATTTTTATAACACTACACTGTACGGTACTGCTACCAAACATTGATCCAATGCTATATAAAATCCTATATGTCGATTATTTTTAGGACCAATTTCAGTATAACATTAAATTTAATTTTCTCTTCCCATTATTAGGAACCACTTTTGAGCACTGAGTGTGCCACCTAGATGATGAATCCGTTTGTATAGCTGTCAAGTAATTATGTATTTAGATTTTGAAAAGCATCTATTTCAAATATACAAGTCTACCAGCATGGATATAATTTAAAGATATTCCTAAATTTCTTAAACACTGTTATATTTTACTACATAACATGGCGAGAGGACTGTGCCTTAGGTTATTTGAGAGAAATGGGTTTGTTGCATCAATTTTAAATAATGTGTTTATGTTTTAATGTGCTGGATTACTAAGTTATTGGCTTGAGTACTTAGAATTCTTTTGGTCGTCGCTATATAGGTGAAATATTGTTGAACGCGACATTATGGATGTCCGCGGGTGGGTTTTGGCTTTGGCAGTCATTTTCCTGTTTTTCCTATTGGGTGATATCCCTTCCTTGGTTAAGAGATAGGGATTCCCCTTAAAAGTCTTCTAGCTGAGAATTCTGCACAGCAATGTCAATCCAATTTGATAAATTTTGATAGACATTGTGATAATCAGCAAACCGTTAGAAAAAAAGAAAAAGTTAAATACTATTTATATGAATTTTTCATGAATAAGCTTCAAAACTAGGGCTATTCCCTATGTTTTCTGTGTTATCAAATTGAGCATGGGTCAGTCCACTTAACGTTGCCTACAGCTAAATAATGCATACCAACCTATATTTTCTTCGTTTTTCCTCAAATTACACAATTATGAATGCAACAACACACATTATTCAAAAAGTTAATGACGGTACTTTGATTTACCACCAGTGGACATGCTTAAACCTTAATTCTCTCGCTCTCTCTCTCTCTCCTCCCTCTCTGTCTCTGTCTCTCTCCTCCTTCCCCCTCTCTCTCTCTCTCTCTCTCTCTCTCTCTCCCAACAGGAAATTATCGTCCGATTTCACTGACTGGCTGTGTTTGTAAAACGTATGACTAATGATCGCCTTGAAGTCAATTTTGGAACTTACCGATATTGTTTCCCTAAAAAAGTACAATTGACCATTTAGCTATATTGAAGTATTACGTCTAAACTGCTTTCGTTAGAAGATGTGGTTTCTACCTGTTTTAATTACAACAGGCGTATGATACTACCTTCATGCTATGAGACTAGGACGTTTACCCATATTTATATCCAAATTCTTAACAATAGACAATTTCTGGTTCGTGCGGGTACAACCATGTCTGATCAATTCGATCAACATAAAAACGTCTCACAGCAGAGCATAATATCTACTACTCAGTTTAGTATCGAATCTTAGTGAGTGTGTTGAATAAGTCCATTGATGGATCGCTATTTGTAGACGATTTCAACATGTGTGGTGAAAAAAGTATGTGTAACATTGATGAAGCGTTACAACTATGTGTGAATGAGACCCAGATTTGCTGTCTAGAAAATGACTTCAAGTTCTTCAGAGCTAAGACAAATCATAATCACTTTTGAAGAATATATATCCCTTACCACAATGACCCAGAACTTTGCTTAGATGGAGATCAAAGTATTAAAAGAAGTCCTTTTCTGATTGACCAACGATTAGCGTTTTTATCCCTTAAAACTTGCATGGCATATAAGTAAACAAAGGCGCTTGATATGTTGAAAGTTCTTGCCAGCTGTATGTGGATAGGAGATAAAAGTACTTATTCGTTTATATCGATCTCTATCTCGTTCTGAACATGATTATGGATGTATTGTTTACAACGGTGCAAGCAAATCCAACTTGATCCTATTGGGACCAATTGTGCACCAAGGTCTAAGACTGTCTCGGACATTTAGAACATCCTCTGAGGAAAGTATATATATTGAAGAAGATGAACTTTCTTTGAACCTCCGAAGAGTCGAGCTCTCATCACAATGTGCAACGAAATTGCTGTGAAATCGTTTAAATTCTGTTTTTAAGGCTCAGCACGTGAGTCTGTAATCAAGGAAACCGACTCCTGTTCCACCTCTTGGAATTCGTATAGAACGGCACATTGTTGTAGCAGGTATTATTCTTGATCAGATATTACCTAACACACGGTTGTCATTTCCACCTTGGCAGTTAGCCAAAGCGCAAGTAGATATTACACTGGCGAAATTTTAAAGGCTGACATAAACCAGCTCATGTATCCACAAGACCTTGGTGTACTTCTCAAACAATTTGTCATGCATTCAAGCGATCAAGTGTAGATAATCAACTCATCCCTCCATCTTGGGTGTTCTGAAAGTATATCACTGTAGATTCGTGCAGTGGTTTAGTATTGTGTTATATTGGCTACCAAGTGAAATTGACATCGCATGCAAGACTGATGCTTAGTGCAAAGGCCGCCCGGTTTCAATCTTGATGAGACACTCATGTTGATAACAACCTTCGTGACTTAAACAATACTCAGGTTGATAACAACCTTCATGACTTAAACAATACTCAGGTTGATAACAACCTTCATGACTTAAAGAAATACAGGTTATTCTCATCTCAGCATTCAGAAACGCTATGATCATGGTTATAATCGAGAGCTGTAGAATCGGTCAGTCACGAAAAAAAGAAATGAATCAGCTCCGAGGAGTAATCCATGTCAAGGGAAACTGACGGTTAAACATATTTTATTCAACTGAACAGATTTTGCGGTTGCAAGAGATACTTTTCATCGAGCAGCTAGATTAAAAGATCTTTTTAGACGGACGAGAGACGATTTGATATAGAAATATTTTAGAGCGATCCGTCTGTTCAGTAAATTTGCATGTATGTACCAGTCCTTTGATGCATTTTCCCTGTTTGGGACGCTGGTTTCTTCCAACAGTCACACTTTCACACATCACTTTCCATCAGATGACTTGATAGGGCTATTAAATCATTAGTCTTGGATATTTGTATATAATACCTCTCAAGCCGGTGCTAGGAGGCGGATGGTGATGTCAGTGCTAGGGGCCGGATGGTGATGTCAGTGCTAGGGGCCGGATGGTGATGTCAGTGCTAGGGGCCGGATGGTGATGTCATTCAAGATGTCCACATGAACAGTTACAATATAAGCGTGGCTGAGATACAAATCATCAGCGGGATTATATCTTGTTTTTGTGATATTTTTAGACATGGAATAAATAATATTTAGCCTGTGGGGTCATATGACTTCTCTGTCAGTACACCAGCATCTTTTTCCACCACCTTTATATGTTGCGTAGATGGTTCGTTGACTTTCCCTTTGAACGTACTTAGGCAGATTTGTACGTTGATCATCGCAATAAATCTGAAATATTGCTGACCGCAAAATCTTAACTCTCTCTCTCTCTCTCTCTCTCTCTGTCTGTCTTGATGTAAATTGCTTGTTTTCGATTGAAAAACAATCGCAAACAAGAAAAAACATTCCACCAGGCGATCGTGGTCATTAAATTACTTTGGAGAAGAAAAAAACGATTCCCTCGCACTGTGGATAATGGGGATTTCGCGGAATATTGAAAAAAATGCGATTGGATTAGGAGTTGATGACACTAAGAAGGTCATTAAGTCCATTCTAACATGCACAATGAGAAATATTTCATAAACGAAATGGCAAATTTTCTGCAAACTTATCCCGCGTTGATGGTAGAATTTCGTGACTGATTTGCAGGCCATGCTCGCGCGTGCTGTCCGTTCACGAGATGCAGCTAGGTGAACTCCGTCAAACTGCGCAATAAATAAACCAATCGACGCTCAGCTTTGCAGCACTGGGTCACAATAATGAGACGTCACCAGTTCTGCACGTGAATGAAAGATATCACAACAAAACAAATGAAGATTATGTGATAATCTCTATATGTTTTGAGGTCTGGACCAATCAGAGCACGGCTATAATGTGATAGTAGATTTTATTGCAGTAGGCCAACTGGCCCTTGAGCATATATACATACATGATATACAAAAACATCGATGGCGGCAAGGACTGACAACAGTTTTCAAATTCCATCGGTTAGATATTATACAGAGTCTATATCTCGAATGACAGTTGCTTTTTGTATAAATATAGCTAATCTTTTTAATATAGCAATGGAGTCTGAAGTAATAAGATTTAGGAACTTGATCACGCTTGGATGATTACAGTAATACTGCGGTATGTATATTTTACGGATATCACAATATCTTGAGCATATTATAATAAAATGGTACTCGTCTTCTACTAATTCACAGAGCGTACATAACCTATATTCCACATTAGTTTTAATTGGTTTAGTCCAGCGACCGGTTTCAATTTGTAGCCTATGGGAGGAAGTGCGAATCCTTGTAAACGCCATTCTAAACTTTTTCTCTGTAATATGGTCTAAATAACGTTGAAATACAAAATTACAAAATCCAACATAGAATCTAGCTCTACTCGAGGCATTCAGGCGAGCACTCCAATTCTGAATAAACTGGTCGTTTAATCGCTGTTTAACTAACGATAGAAATACTGTATGATCCCCTACCGTCTGTGCCTGCCATGCGTAGAATAAACCTAATCTTGCAAGAAGCTCCTTTAGAAGTATAGTCCAAGACTTTTTGTTTGGGTATGATAAGCTATCTTCAAAAAGTACGTTATAGATTTTTTTAATGTACCTCCGATCATCGCAACTAATTATTTTTAACCAATATTTAATAATAATATATAATCTTTTTGTAATCAATGAGCATCTTCCCAGTTCACCGTAGATGAAATCATTTTGTGTACATTTTTTAACCCCTAAAACGATTTTGCAATATTGCAAATGCACCCGCTCTATCGAATCTGCATTCGCAAATCCCCAAACTTCTGAGCCGTAATTCAGAACGGGTAAGACTAGTTTGTCAAACAATTCTAATCTATGTAGAGGTTGAATGTCAGAAAATTTATACAATAATTTTTGAAGACTAAATACTGCTTTTTGTGCTTGTCCCGCTAGGGTATTATGTGCATTTGCAAAGGAACCTCCGCTCGTAAAAACAATTCCTAAATATGTAAATTTATCTACAATGTTGATAATTTGTGTTCCGTAGTTAAAATTTAAACTTTTTGACAAACGGCCACCCTTTCTGAATACCAAAATTTTTGATTTACCAATATTAACAGAGAGTTTCCATTTCTGGCAATAATTGTACAATATATCTAGGGCATTCTGTAAACCTGTTGAATTATCTGAAAACAGCACAATATCATCTGCATACAGGAGTAGAAACAATTTTAAATGCCCCATGTTAAGCCCTTCGGCCCCCTTTAAATAAAATTCATCCTCTATATCATTAAGGTACATTGCAAACAGAAAGGGTGATAAACACTCTCCTTGCCTTACACCAGTACAACACTCAAAGCCCTGACTAAGCGAATTATTAAATTTAACTTTCGACTTCACGGATTTATACACTGAAGATATGATATTCAAATATTTTCTCCTAACACCTATTTTCAAAAGTTTAAACCATAGGTTGTCACGTACTACATAATCAAAGGCCTTTGTAAAGTCAACAAATGCACAGAACAATTTCTTACCAGAATTCAAAATGTGTGAAATGATGCCATGAATAACAAAAATATTGTCTACTGTACTCATACCAACACGGAAACCGGCCTGTGCCTCAATGTAAACATAGTAATCTTCGGCCCATGCTGTCAAACGGTTATTCAATATTCTGGTGAGAAGTTTTCCCATGCTACTTTAATAGAGTGATACCCCTATAATTTTCTACGTCATTTCGGCTTCCTTTTTTATGCAGTGGTATGACATATCCTTCAGACCAGACAGGCGGGAAATAACCAGTTGAAAAAATACAATTAAAAAGTCCATAAAGGACAGGGGTGAGAGTGCTAGCCCCATGAATGAAAAACTCATTAATCAGTCTATCAGGTCCTCCAGATTTATTACTATTCAATTGGCTAATAGCTGTATTTATTTCTTGGATGGAAATATCCGCGTCCAATTCACTGAACATAACTTGTATTTCACCCTTAATATATCGGTCGTATATAAAAATAGCGTCTTCATCGGGACTGAAGAAGGGATCGTTCGGATTATTCACTGCCCTAAAATATCTTGCAAAATTATTAACCGGGATATTAGCTTCAGCAATTTGTGAAGCTCCTTTTAACAATTTCCAGTATTCTTTCGCATTTGCAAATTTAAGTCTCTCGAGTTCCTTTGTTTGATGAATATCATACTCCGTTCGAGCTTTCCTAAGCACTGCTTTATATTCAGACCTAGCAAATACCATTTCTATCCTATTATTATCTGATTTGTTTCCCCTATATACATTTAATTTTTCAAAAAAATACTTCTTCTTTTCGTCACAACTATTATTATACCATGGGGAATCCTTCGTTCTAGTGTTTTTATTATTGGGAGATTTCCTAGTTCTGCCCATAGTGGAACCACATTCTTCTATGATATATGACAGTTTTTCTACAATATTATCTATTTTATTTGTTTCTGTAGTGATATCTAATAAATCATTCTGAAGATGCGTTAAAGCTGAAATAACATCTTCTGATTCTAAATTACTGAGAAATTGATTAACTTTAGAATCATCCCAGACATATTTGCAATTCATCACATCACTGACATCCTCAAAACATTCTTCATTCATTTGTTCAGTACGAACTTCATCCGTATCAACAGTAACGTTGAATGAAATCAAACAATGGTCAGTTAATATATTCGGTTCATCCACGTTAAAACTAACGATGTAATTAAAAAAGTCCTGTTTGACCAGTAAATAATCGACTAGGCTGGAACCTCTGTGAGTAACACATGTAAACTTTCCAATATCTTTATAATTTCCGCAGCGACCGTTGCATATACGTAAAGATGTTTTTTTACAAAAATCCAGTAAGTCCTGTCCATTTGAGTTCCGAGCTACTTTTTCTTGAGGCGAACGACTTAGTGGAATATCTGCAATATAATCCTCTGGTAAGGGAACTCTGTCAGCTACATCATCCACCACAAAGTCAGGAGACTCGCCACTCCTGGCATTCATGTCACCACAAACAATATATCTATAATTTGCATTTTCACGTTCAAGTGATGACAGCTTCTCCGAGATCCGATCGAAGACACTTGATTGTATGAAAGGTTGCCTGCCAGAACCATCGGGCAAAACGTAACATAAACATATATATAAATCCCATGGTAACTTTGATTTACAGGATTCAATTTTAACCCAAACAATATCGTCACCGTTCTTTTCAACAAGTGTACCGTTATTTACAAGGGAAGAGCGCACATATACAATCACTCCTCCAGAATCACGTTTTGCAGTCTGTTTCTTCTGGACTCTATTCAGTTCGAAATGATCAAAATTATCCACATTAAAGTCAGAAAATTCATTTCCCCAGGTTTCAGTTAACAGAATTAAATCATTTGATTCAAATACCGAGATAAGTTCGGACGAAAGTAATTTATTTGTCGTCTTGGTAACTAGTCCTTGTATATTCAATAAGCAGAAACGAAGCTCAACTTCCTCCCTATTGTCCTAGTGAGTTAATGCGTGCCCACCAGTTTCATACGTTACGTCTGTATCACTTGTGGCTGATGTCATCCCTGAATTTGATGTCATTGTTTGTGTAAGTTCATGTAAGTTAAGCGTATTGTTCACCGGCGTAGTCCCGTCATTTCTACGACTCATACTAGTTTCCATCTCCTGCGTTTCGTCGGCTGATAAAGTCTCCTCTGGATCCAAATCTGTTTGTCTGTTTTTGTGGAGTACGTTAGAATTTCGAATACAGCAGATATGGTGATAGGCTACTGAAAGAATTTAGTTTTGGCTGCACGTGTCATAACATATATTAAGAAATATACCTCAGGTTTAAAAAAAAAATTATTTGTAAGTAACTGCACTAGTAAAATGTAAACGATAGATAGGTAATAGGTCATTAATTATCTGATTAACCAGAAATCTTTCTCAATCTTGGTATACTTGTTGTCGAGCATAGTTAAAACTGCTGCATTCCGCAAATATTAATTAGACATAATTGGCTAATTCGTTTAACATGTCTGGTAAGCTTAGTCTGTTTCTTTGTAAATAATGTCCTCTATCCTCCCAATGTTGGCATACGTGTTGTGTAGCATGTCGTAAGAGTCTCTGTTGATTGAGTAAAAAAAGAGTTATTTACTGGATTTAAATATAGCCACAAATTTACTTCATATGAAGCAACTAATGTGAAAATCATTATGAACGTTTATGACACCAGATACAATCATTGTACCGCCATCTTGACCCAAATGTTGTATTCCTCACAGAGTTGACTTGACTTGACTTTCACAGAATCATTGCATTTCGCGCATATTAATTAGGTCTTAATCGGGTAATTGGCTTGAAATGTGAAATATGCTACCTCAACTATGTTTTCCTATGGTTGTTTCTTTGAAGATAATACCATTCTGCAAACTTGGCATGGGTGTTGTTCAACGTGGTCCGACGGGGATGTTACCGTAATGTTGTATTCTGTGTGTATCAGTTAGGGCTTAATTAGCTAATTGTGCTGAAAAGTTCAATAATTTGTGTTGAGAGCTATTTCTTCGGAAATAATCCCCTGGTTCACCCAAACTTGGTATACACATTGTTCAGCATGACACAAGGGGTTTGTTGCAGAATTATTGCATTCTACACACAGTATAATCGGATCTTAATTAAACGATTCGCCTGAAGGATGTCCAGGATGGTCAATCCTGGATCACAATTAATGTTTTGTTCTGTCTGAACAACCCATTTATCAGCGATCCATTTCTTTGATGAAAAATAGGTACCACGACACTGTACGGGTCAGGAAAATCTTACGGAACTGCCGATGCCGTGTCGGGTATCCCCTCAACAGAGACCACTGCTGTTCCTGGTACCAAAGTCGTCAGCAATAAGAAAAAGTTAGCCAACGTTTATAGCAAAGGCATAAAATTTAGCTCGTGTATATTCAACCACCATGATTATGTAATGAGCACGACAGTAACTGTTTAATTGACTTGTAGTTGCCACGCCCAATGAATATGTCAACTTACTTTCTTGACAATCACAATTATCCAGTCAATCACTGACTTTTTGTCGCATTTGATTAGTTTTATTGAGGCCCGCGACGTCTGAATTCAGACATTTTGGTTTGTACATCCAGAGGAGTTTAGTTCCTGTTTCCAATCAGTTAAGACGTACAATAATGGGCTTGGCCGCTTTGGGTTAAACGTATATTTTCTAGCTGGATATGCCTCGACGTTCATACTGTTCATCTTGGTAATATGTATTGTGAGTATGAATACAATCTATTTCACAGAATATGATCATCTTTCATCCATGTTTCTAGCCACATGATCCGGGAATATGTTTATTGTCTTTTAAAATATTACGAGACCCGTTCGACACGCTTTCAATTTTAAGGCGCGCTTTTGCTAATCTCTACTTCGTTATTACTATGCTAAAACGGGCTTCGAAACAGAATGGTTTATTGTGGCAGAAATTTGTAAGTTGGTTGTTTTCTGTGATATGGTTGATTCTTGTGATGAACCAAAGAAAATGAAAGCATGTGAGTATGAATTTTTATTCCTTTGTTAGGGTCGAGCAAATGATCTCATAATGCATGCATATAGGTATGTAAATTCATAATTATGGCGACCAATATTTGTTGATCAGATGGATCTCCAGAAACAGATTTCTGAATTACATTCATGTGTACCCATTCAGAGAGACCTATTTGCAAATCAAACTAATTCTGTGCAAACGATTTGTGATCGGTAAAACATAGAAATTTAAAAATTGAAGTCGCAGCGTAAATCAACGAAAAATGCGTTTCGTCTTCAGACAAACTAAATTCCTAAACCTTCACTATTTGTCTCCCTCCAGGTACTATAAATTTTGTGAGCGAAAAACTCGGTAAAGGATTCGAGTTTCGAAATCCAAAAGCTCAGCAGTTATCCGTCAGAAAGAATGTAGGAAAGTTCGATTCATTGGATCATGAACATTCCCATAGTAGAGACCTGTTCTGTTTCTCGGGGCATTCCAAGATCAGAATTTTATTTCTGGAAACGATGGGTAAAGTCAATGGTATTGGTTTTAGAATTTGCGAATTTATTTAACATTTTGCCATTCCAGGGATTAGCTTTTGTTGTTCATCTTTTGCTTGGCGCATATACGTGCCACACAATCTCATAATTAGTATAGTCTACCGTAACCTTAAATTATATTCAATCCTCTCAGTTTATACTATATATGTTAGACTACATAAACATTATGTCTAGTAAACCAAACACAAGGAACGTGGCATGAATAAGTCTAGTATTAGACTTGAATGCCAACCAAACATAATCAGTCAGTCATTAAATTAGTTTATTCAAATGTTACAGAGATCAGAATGTTACAGCCGGGAAAATACACCACCCGATAGGGATCATAGTCTGGTTGTACTTTTCGAATCTGAAGTCATCGAATTGTTTGAGATCTTCGCAGGTGTTCATGGGTAACCGTTACGGAATTGTTTGATATTGTTGTTTTAATGTTTATTCAACGGGGACCATTTTTGTAAGTGTTTCATGTTTTATCATCCTGTGTGTGTAAAACTTATCTTTGTATATAGGTTATGTTCATTTTTTGTGCTTTATGCAGTCGCACGATGTAGTTTTCCAATCATATGTTCAGAATCAATCGAATCAAATTTCCGATTGTTAAAATACATTCGACGCTATATTTTTAGAACACCGGGATCAGAACGGGGTGTTTATATCCGAGTATATCTATTCCGTATGGGTAATTTTCTTTTTGATCATGCAGATAGGTTGTCACATGGAGTCGCGGATTTTCACATTATAGTATGCCGTAATTCCAGAACAGTCAACATTATCTTTGTCCATTGTATTTTTGTGTGTTAAATTTCATGTTGGATATATTCTCCATGTTTAATCGACCACAACAACTCGATACTTTTTTACTGAGCTTTCGAAGTTTAATCTGACTTTTTAAAGTAGTGGCAACTGCACACATCCAGTGTTCAAACTGGATGAATATAGTAGAGGCTTGGGTCTTATTACGCTCATCCTATTCAGCTTGTATCACTGATGTCCGTACTCTTCTTGTTCCCCCCGCTGATTCACATCGCCAAGTTCGCGCCTTTTGGCCGTAAGAGGGCGCTTTATCTGGTCACCCAATCGCCGTGCCGTAATAGCTCGGAGATAACCAGATTCCTCATACTAACCACGATTGGCTAACTACCTCACGTGATCGAAATTACGTCATGCCTTCATGATAGTGAGATCACTACTCTCACGTAATGTGGAAGCCATGTCAATATTTTGACAGCGACACGCCCTCTAACCGTCAACATTCAATTCAAAATCTGAAACAATTGAACGGTGTTTTTACGTTACCGTTCCAGCCATCTTGATCTTCTTATATACTCATGACGATAAAGCGTGGTCTTATCAGTGGGATATTAACAACTTTTACAGGGATTTATTTATTAATTATTTGAAGGTATCAGTGAACAAATGTTTGCAATCAGTTGACGAACCTTGCTAAACAATGGAGGAAGTTATCCAAAAATCTGTTCACTCTTAACTCAGAAATTAACGTAATTAGAGCTGTTTTGCAGTCCGTTATTGTTTGTTTTGCCGTTAACGACATATGAACGTTTGAAAAGGGAGACAACTCATATTGCCAAGACTCTTCCGTAAGAGTGATATTCATTGGTCATTGGTGGTTGGCCTGTGCAGAGCGCCCCCTTACGGCCAAGAGGCGCGAACTTGGCGATGTGAATCAGCGGGGGAGCAAGGAGAATAGGGACGTCAGTGATACAAGCTGTTTATCAGCGTAGGGTCTTATTAACACAATGGTGAACCCTTGTCAGCGAAGATCGATAATACAGTGTGGTATATACAGTATGGGTTATTGATGTATGTATTTGCAATATGTTGACAAAAACTGGCAAGTATACAGAATTATCATGCGCAGTGAACATGCTAGACACTGAATAGACGGAATGGCACTGAGCTGATGTTTTTGTGGAGATCAATGTTTAGTTTTGCTATGTAAAGTGATTCCATAATCGGAAGTTTGTAATCTGAGTTGCAATAGCTATGACTTCATGGGTAGACTGGAAAGGGTTGTTGCCTGTGGCCAAACAATGTTCACCAAAAGCAGATGTTTTATTCCATTATGAGGCAATACTGCGTTCCTCAGATCTCTCATGTACATATCTCTTACTTTGTCCAAAATAACACGATTTACAGGTATCACATATAATTTTGTAGATAACATTGGATCGGAGATGTTCATCCTCTCTGTCTTTAAATTGAACATATCCACCAGTCAACGAGACAGATATATGAATTCCTACAAATTTTACGATGGAAATAGGTTCTGAGGTGAGCTAAACTCTCTTTGTAGGTCTTTGATTATTGACCAATATGGAGTATTTCTACAAATATTTTCTGTTTTCCTGGACCATATTTTCGGGGCTTACTAGGTGTCGAAAACAGTTCATTTAGAAGCTTTTTGATGGCATTGCCGATCACGTACTTTTTGTTAGCTCCTGTTTGATAGGGTACAGTTCACATGAAAACACACTGTATAACTGCTTCATAGTTTGTAAGCCCTATTGATATTCTGTTTTTATATGTAATTGTGAAATTTTAACTCGTTGTTTTAATGAATTAAATTTTCCTCTTAATATGTTACTATCATTTGTCATACTTTGTACATCAAAGTCTTACAATAAAGCCGATTGATAAGGTTCTTAATCAGATTATTCATGTTAGCCTGGAGTCGTAGCCGTTATTCATCCAGTAGCGTAAGACTTGAAATACTAGAAAACATAGGTGTTTTTTTTTCAGAGCGTAAAAGGGGCCCTTGGTGGCCGAGTGGCATAAGGCGCTTCTCTGGTGACCGCTAGCCTCGCACCGCTGAACCTGCACGGGTTCGAGCCCCGATGGTACATGTGTGAAAGTTAGCAGTTACTTTCTGACGGTTGTGGTTCTTTTCGGGTACTACGGCTTCCTCCACCAACCAAAACTGCCTGTCACCATAAGAGTGAATTCACCTTGAGTGTGGCATTAAACCAAATCCCCCCCCGAACGTAAAATTCATGATTCAAATACCGGTATCTAAGGTTTCTCTTGGTATTCTTTTGGGTATAAGCTCAGAAGATATTCTCTGTGCAGCTTATGAAGACAATTTTAATTGACAAAATATATTTATCATTTACTAATGACCAATGAGTTTGTTTGAACGTAGAACCGGGTGATACATCTGTGTTTAGTTTGTTCTTGTTTTGTTTTGTTAGCGTATTAATTTGTGTGCTAGTTCTTGTTTTTTAAATCTCCTGGTAGTACATATCATTAAAATGGTGTGTGTTTACTTTGACAGAAGATAGACGATACTGCCGCAATGTGGATCCAATCCTATACATATACTAAACGGAAAGCGGAATACAGTCACAATTGATTAGAATTTCAAGGTTTTCGATGAAATGGAAGTGGTAATGTTGTAATGTTGATTTAGTGTCGCAATCGACATATAATTGGGGTTAAATTATTTGCCACTCATCTTGTGAATTCCATCAGTATCTGAATCTATAGAATATGATAAATCATTAGTGGGTAGACTCTCAGTATCAGAAGTTTCTGTATCAGTATCTACTTCAGAATCGGATTCTAGCACTTCGGCCTCGGTATACAACGCCTTTTTGTGCCGGGTCAGCCTCATCATACCGAACCGTCTGGTGAACGTTTCTCCGCACTCAGAGTCATGACCCTCGTCAACGCCATATAGCTACTCACATGCCCTGGGACATCCGGTAAACCTCGTAAACAGTTGTGTCGTTTGGAGGCGGAAGAAGAGACTCTGCGGTATCATTTGCCGTCTTCGTCGGCGTTTCCATAAAGATTGGAAGTTGGTATCATCTTTGGTTCGTATCTGTTTATTATGGAAGAGAAGATATTCCTTGATTACCCATTATACGTCATCTATGAGCATGCTTCTTCACGGACGTAGAGCTGCATATGTATATGCATATTATACAGAGCTGTGTCAATAATAGAATCGATGCGTTCTCACCACGGCCTTGGTCCCAGACTGGGGCTTCAAAATGGACCTTGTCTTGGAGTAAAGCTTCGTCTATTAAATCTTCGCCTCCGCCGTCGGGTACACAGTTTAAATTAGTCAACGTAAATACCGTACTGTTCATGGTGAAATGAGTATTGTGTCGTGTGGGATGTTTGTAGCACGCCGACTGTATGGACTTGATCGCACCCGTCTTAAATCCGCGAACAGGCAGGCGTACGGACGACTCTTTGCGGCTTGGAACTTCTACATGATATAGTCGATGTTCTGGAGATAATTTCGTCTCTCAGCGGATTTGCGCTCGGCCAATGGGATTGGTGAACAGCACAAACTATTGGCAGTTCAGGTAATATTGACCACTTCTCTTGAAGGAAGAAAAACGGGGTGAAATAAATCAAATGAATAGGACTCGTTAGTAAATAAGTCGACGATATTTGTTGTGCTTTACCGCACCCATCAAACCATCCGGTACTACAGTGACGTCGCCAGTTCCGATCCAGTCTCAGTTCCGACCCACTTCCCAAAATATTGCTTCTTATCATAATCATGATCACGCGAAATCATAAAACATTTGGTGTATTTAAGCAAGTTGATCAACCTCTCAATCATGGTTAAATTATATTATGCATTCACTGGTTTTGTTAGGAGACAGCTTTGCAGACCCACTCCATACACACGACTACATCGGTCTAAGTACAAACACCAGGACTCGCCGTTGGTCAAAAACCGTGTCGTCTGCCAGCGCTTCCGATCAAAGTTTTGATGTTTTGTTTCTCACATATAATTATCATATGGTACTATGTATCTGTCATAAATTTATTTACTGGGGTGTCTCTCTAAAGGCTACCTGCTCCATTGTTGACATCAACTGACGGACCCAGTTCCGAACCACCATCATCCATGGATGGCCAATCTGGGTCGTACCATGGCCTGAAAATATCTTGCGAACGCAGCGCTCACTACGTAAAATCGTAACTCGAGTGCTGATTAGCATTTCTTCACTTTAATCTGCTATTCAGAGGTAAAATAACTAAAAGTACCGTTGATTTATCATCATTGTCGAGTGAGTATACGCTCATTAGCCATCGGAGTAATTTCATTGTCCAATATATCTTGCCAATATGATCAGCTCGACCATATCACTATCACCCCCAACCTGCATTCTTTAACGTCAGATGTTCACTTATCAGATGAAGACATTCAAAACGACGTATCCAGCTAGGACTCTATTTTGGCGGAAAAGTTGACGATTACATTTGTTTATATCTGGGTCAAAGGTCAATGTCAAAACGAGGCTGGATCGGAACTGGCGACAGTGGGTCGGAATTGACACCTCTCATTAAGAAATGTAATTTTATTTTCCCTGCAGTTCAGTTTATCCCCAGCTAAGTTAGTTTGTTAATAAGGGCTATGGACAATTGTACGGCGATCAAGATAATGAATATGCCATTAAAACCATTTCCTTCTGAAACAGATGCAAATTTCACTTTGGTGGGTCGGAACTGGCGACTCGTCTGTACCAAGTTGCTCTGATCGGCGTCGCAGTAGTACGCTTGACCGATATCTTGCAAAATGCCTCGGTTGAAATTTTCATGCTTTAACCACAGTCTCGTGGGTGGGCTCCTACTGGCTGTAGCATCGTACAATACGAGTATTGCTAGAATTTGATCATCCAGGACGTCTTTTCACAGCCAGTCGGACCTCTGGTCGTTAAAGTATAGGGATGCCTTACTCCACTTGGTGGACCCATAGAGGGTGTTTGAAGCAAATGTATCTCTTGGTTGTGTTTAAAGTAAAGGTATCTGAACATATTATCCCGACGAGAGAAGTCTCTCTGACATAACTTGACACGGTCTTGACATGGTACCCACTCAAACGATGGATACAGATATTTTCATGCACTCGCCTTTCGAATGTCACGTATCTGGAAGTGACAACGATGGTCAAATGTCAACGGTCAAGGGTCGCTCCCACATCCGCTTCCACAACCATCTCCTCATCCCTCGTACTCACGATTCAAGAGATTTGCTGTTTTCAGGCTACTTATACACATCATTGATATCGCGAATAATATGTTCCTTTAGGGAAAGTCATTCCTCATACGTTGTTGTAGATGCAGCTTCGGAATCAGTTACACACATGAACACGATACGCCGTTATTCCCCCACCAGTTATTGGATTGCTGCAAGAAGGGAGGTCTTGCAGCAAGAAGGGAGGTCTTACAGCAAGAAGGGACGTCTTACAGCAAGAAGGGAGTTTTGCGGGACTGGAAGGTGAGGAAGGTTAGTTCCACGCTACATGATCACCGCACCCACTGTTCCAAATAAGAACCATGGACATGCATGCTCTCTGCAGTATTCATTACAAACAATTAAGTGAAGACAGCAACAAATGTATAGGTTTCCAGAGGCGATTCTTTATTGCAAACACATTCTTGACTATCAACATGATTGAAGCAAATAATAGTTTTATATTGAATGCTCGGTATATATAACAGAGAGATGATTGAAATTACTGGGGATAAATTTGGAACACATGACGCCTCTATTTACCCTTCTGGTGAACAGCGATATCATTGGCTAATACGTCAGAACATGGATCTAGTTGGTTGCTGCAAATGGGCATTATCTAGTACTGTGAGTACCATTTCATTCATTTTTCCGATCTCAAAAGAAGAAAAACACTGTACAGCTAAATCACATTAGTACCCTTCCTACTATATGGAACATGAGTTCACAGGGCTTGATTTGTACTCTGCGGCGTAAGTGGTTTTCTGTTTTACTAATATGAAATACATGAAGTACAAGTCTAGCTGTGTAAGCTGATCAGATGAATGAAAGGAGGTGTAGCACGTCTCCCACAAAAGGTGTTATACATTACATATAATTATTATGTTGTAGCTGAGAAGTGTTTTTCTCGTCTAGCTGAGTGAGCTAATATAAAACAAGAACTAAGTAATTGAACCGAAATCTAAGAGTATGTCAGGTTTCAGTCAGTTGCCGGTTGTCAGTGACCTTGGCGTGGATCTTTTGACCTCTGTCTCGGTACCAGACACATCGCTTCCCACTACTACATCCATTCACAAGAATATAAATTGCAATTATATCCTGATTGTATTACCCCGACACCAGTGACCTTGACCACTGGCCTTTCTACCTCAATAGGCTTCTTGTTTGACATGGGGGTCATTTACTTCTGAAGTTTGAATACAATCTACTTTCTTGGACAGCAATAGTAGGACAATTTGCGGACGAGGATGGGGCACTGTGATATATACATTTTGTGATTTCAGTACCTGGCATATCGCCCTTGATCAATCCATCGAAAACCGTCGTTTGAATTTCGATGAATATCGGATTTTGGGGCAAATTTACGATCTTGATCTCTGATCTCAATTTTGTTTTGGGATACATCGTCTTCCCTTCATATAACCAACCACTCGCCATTTTTTCCAATAATTTCTGATCTTTAGACTACATTGACCTTGCTCTTTGACATACTGACCTAATGAGTTTTGATACGCGACATTTCCATGATTCCATAGTTATGCTCGTGACATTTGAAACTAAACAAGGCAAGTCGGGAGGAGAAGAAGGTCCAAGATGAATAAATATATAACTTACATGACGTGAACTCGTCCAAATACATGCAGATATCGACCAGTCAAAATATGCTAACATTTAAACCAGAACCCCAGTCATACAGCCAAGGAGAGTTAGTACTCGGTGATTAACCCTAGCTGGCTTTAGCGTTTAGGTACATGTCTAAGCCTGGGGAGGGAGGAGAAATGGCCCCCCTAATTATTTGTCTTACCCCTTGAGATAGGGGGCTGAAACTTACCACACTATGTAACCTTGGATCAAGTTCTACCAGAAAATGTAAAAAAGATGTCCGCTTTGATGACATTACATTGACCTCATTTTCAAAACGATATTTTTTGGTCGATTTTTCGGTCAGATTTTCCGAATTTTTCATTTATGGATTTTCTCCGGAAAGAAAAGCATGATTAATTAGTAAATATTAAAGTGATATGAAATAAAATAGTTTTGACCCACTTTTCATGGCGGAAAGGCAGAAATTTTGAAGAAAAACGACGAAAACATCACTTTTCTGGTACCCGATGTGGCTGCTATCTTGAATTTACCGATGATCCTCTACCCGAGAGGTTATGCAAATAGGCCCAAAATGACCCAAATATGATAAACTATAAAGTCACCGAGTGTTAGCTCTCATTTTTTTTCGTTCCGGAGACAGCGCAGAAAGTTTGGTAGTGGGGGCCATTTTGCCCTTCCCCCCAGGTCGGGTAGGGTTAAGTATCTCCCTGTAGATGTTTTAATGTATAGTAGAAAAACATCCAGCAATATAAAAAGGCCTGTCGGGAAACCATTTTTTCTTGCAGATGAAATCTAGACTTCTGTACTGAGGAGCATACACTACACTACATACATGTATGTAGTATAGTTACAATCTAAGGCACTCACAAACTGATTTATTAATTGCGTATTCTAGAAAAGTAAAGAAATAAAACACTACGAGGTATATATATATAAATATGTGTTGGTATGTGCTTGTACCTTTTGTATGAATTAACTACTTTAATAGGAATATAACCGGTATATGCTACGTTTTTTTTACTTCTTAGTTGCCTTTTTTCTGTAATTACAAGCGTTTGGTCCGTCATTCATAATTCGGCCGTCGTCCATTAAAGAATATCCGCGTCCATAATCCAAAGATCTTTTCCATATTCCATATAACAGCATTAGCACCAAAGACAATCATAGAAAACATAAACATAGGCTGATTTTCTGCAAGAGAGAAGCGGTCAACAGTTTTCAATGATGCCGGCAAAACATCATGATGTTCCAAAATTATAAAATCCTTATCGCTGAACAGTGTTTTTAACCCATGTGAGATTCGTTGGAAAGTCGTCATCTGGAGAAGGATATACATGCAATTAATAAAACAGTTGCGGTGCCTTAGGACAGGACCTCAGCAAAGTCTCACAACAACTCCCTAACACCAGGGGCCAAGTCATCCAGGCTCCTGGGGTAAAATCCAAGCAGGACTTGTGTTTTGTGGCTAGTACCCATGGTTCCGGTGATACACATGTCGTCGTTGCAATATTCGATTGATTTGGAGTGGTAGTAGTACTCTTCACGCACAAACGTCCCTGATCCGTAATACATCGTATTGAACCAATGTGAACCTTCATATCCATCCGAAATTATGCCAATCGCCATCCAGTTAGAGTGGAAATCGAAACTGTAGGGAGCGGACCACATAACAATTATGCGTTTATCACTATTCTCATCATTGACACGCCAGGAGACAGTGCCATATGTTCCAGTTGCCGTGCCGCTCGTTTTGTGTGCGACCATAGCTTCGCGTTTACCCGGTTGAAGATCTCTAGCAGGGGTGCTGACATATCCAGCTAGGGGGTAGGTTTGGGCGTCCCAGAGCAGCCACTTGCTGTAGTTATCTATTTCTATCCCGCATACAACGCTCAAGCCAACACTCATCAGCGCATTCAAGCTCGTCCCAACCAAAGACGAACCCGCCGATATAGCGGCCGCAGCTGCCGATACTGTTGCAGCCGTCAGCCCGAAGTCCCGCTTCTCCTTTCGTTTGTCATTATCATCTGTTGATTAGAGTCGGTATAGAAGTGTATATACATATACAAGAAATAAAACTACACAAAATGTAGAGTTTTGAGCTTACACGGCATATTGTACTGCAATTCGTCCATTTTATGGACTTTTCAATAGCAATAATATATTTATTCATATTTTAGTCTATATATACATATAGTTGCCTTGCAGTTGAACATGTTAAAACACATTTTTATATACAAATTGGAGACACATATTTACAATATAATGGAGTAGACAAAAGGTAAAGCAGTTTGTTATAATCCGACAATGATATATACTATAGAACAAGAACTAAACAATTAGCTGCAATGCGATAAAGTTGAACACTAGATGACGTATATGTTGAGGCAGTATTGCCTGACAAGTCCAGACTTGATAAATACATGGTTAGTTTTTACCGACAGTTGTCCTTTTTCAGTCGATGCATGTATAAAAGAAATAATAAAATGTTTCAATTCTACGGTTCATATATCAATAAAGGTATTATGTTGCCATATGTTCCAGTTCTGAGTACATCTCCCGTTTATATGTATTATTAACAGTTTAATTCACATTTGAACATCTGAATGAAGTACTGTTCCTTTGCCTGTCGCCTGACTGTATCATCGGGTTTCATTTTATAAGACAGAAAAATACTGAAGTTCGTTTCAGATCTCTAGTACGTTCTACAATATGTTTGCTAACCTTAAGATGCCTTAATGAAGGTGTGTTGATCTGTTGTCGATGGACCCTTACTCTATTTCTGAGTGCATCTATGTTTGTCACATCCATTGCATGCAATAACATACAGTAAATTTTGTAACTTGCAGCTCATACTGCTATTAATCTTGAAATTTGTGTTCGTATGGCGAAACAGAAAAGTAGTCCCAACAATAATGTTTGTACAGCACTTGCATGTCGGTTTTCCACATTTAGATACTGAGAACGTTTGATTATTTGGTGTGAATTTGGCAGATTTCAGAAGTTTTTTAAGATTGGGTGCCTGTCGTTCTCTGTTTATAACTTGAACCCCAAGCTTTCCGGAGTCCTTCGTTTGATTCAAGTAGGTTAAGATTATCCTTAATAACAGGGGAAAAAGTGGGATTGAAAGTGTTGATAAAAGTGATTAAATTTTGATTTGGGCGGTCTACTGTAGATTTTCTCAAGTCCTGTATATCAATAGACAGTGCTTTGTCAATGCCTTTGTTTACAACACCCTCTGGATAATTTCTCGCTCTCGAGAACAGTTGAGTTCATTCAGGCGTTCAATGCGTAGGTCACTCTCAGTAACAATAGTGCATATTCTCCTCGCAAGTGTGAAGGGTACCTGGTTCTTTGTTTGACGAGGATGGCATGAGGTATAAGACAAATACTGTTTTGTGTCGGTCACTTTGTAGAAGATATCGGTTTTGATTTTCTGCCTTCTCTTTTTAACAAAACATCAAGAAATGAGATTTGATGAACGGCGAACCACATGTCCGTTATCTCCGTTACCGTAGTAATTGGAGCTAGCTGTTACGTCGGGAACCGTTGTTGTTGTTATTATTACTATTGTTGCTAGCATTTCCTCGGGTGTGTTCGTTGTCAGGGTTGGAACTTGCACTGATCCTGGTATAGTTGTTACTTCTGTTGTTGTTAGTGATGTCAGTACGTCCGCTGTTGTTTATGATATTAACACGTGCGTTGTGATTGATATTAGCACGTCCGTTGTGGTTGGTATTACTATTACGTGTCCGTTTTGCCCGTGACCCTCGTCTAAAAATGATTTCGTGCATACAGTAAGTAAATGCAGCGAAATTGCCTTTGTGTGCGGCAAATATAATATTGTTAAAAAATCATGACGATGTCAACTGGTTTGATTTCTGGCTAACAAGTTTCACCGTGTCTCGACGGTTTATCAAAGCTTATATGCAGGTTACTCGACAAGATTATGAAGAACAAAGTGGTCCAAAGTCGGGAATTGCGCTGATTTATCCGAACGGGTACCAAAAAGATCATAACTTTTTGTCCCCCGCCGCAACGCGGCCGGGGACTTTCCGCCGCAACGAACCCGGGGACTTTAAAATGATTCTTGCTTCTTTGTGTCCGTGGATGTCCGCGTACGTCCGTGTATGTCCGTGGATGTCTGTTCAAATACTTCACAAGCGATAACTTCCAAATGCTTTGTCGGATTCCTCCGAAATTTGGCATCTGCATTTATCTGCGTTTCAGCAAGATCCGCCTGTAGGTGGCACCATTGAGTGTTGTTCCAATCTTTCGTGCATATCCGTGGATGTCCGTTCAAATCCTTCGCAAGGGATAACTTTCGAACGATTTGTCGGATTCCTCCGAAATTCGGCAAATGCATTGCTTGCGACAAAACGTCGGTTGGTGTTGCGTTTCAGGAAAATCCGCCCGGAGGTGGCGCCACTAGGGTTCATTCCATTCATCCGTGCTGCAAGCGATAACTTAGGAACACTTGATCGGATTCCTTTGAAATAAACTACCTTTTTGGGTAATAACATGAGAAATAGTCAGATGGCCCAATGTGAAAAAGTGGCTTAGTTTAGCGCCCCGTAAACATTTTCTCCTGCATACGTACAACCATTTCTATTGCATAAAAAGGATCACTATGCATCTTTTCTGACCGGTTGTCAGCTTGCAGGTGTGTGCATGAGTTATCGGTGCGGGTATTTCGAATAAATTTGCCAAAAAACTACTAGTTTCACAAAATCATTCATAACTGTGACGCATTTTCACTCTGACTATCACGTTATGTGTCTTTTTATAGCCACTCGGCGTGGTTAAAAAGTGTGAACAGTTCAGAGTGTTCTAATGTACCTACGGGATGCAATGTAAGAAAACGTTCAGAAAATGGAGATTTTTCCTGCATGTTTGATTTTTCAAATTTTAGTAAATTTATTTGCGCAAACAAGTGCGCTTCCCCTCAAAATAGGAATGATCGAACAATAGGTTCGTGTAACCGAGCGATGACTGAGAATTTTACCCCACCCCCCATTTCCAAGAAATTGGCAGAACGGGACAACCATTTCTATTGCATAAAAAGGATCACTATGCATCTTTTCTGACCGGTTGTCAGCTTGTAGGTGTGTGCATGAGTTATCGGTGCGGGTATTTCGAATAAATTTGCCAAAAAAACTACTAGTTTCACAAAATCATTCATAACTGTGACGCATTTTCACTCTGATTATCACGTTATGTGTCTTTTTATAGCCACTCGGCGTGGTTAAAAAGTGTGAACAGTTCAGAGTGTTCTAATGTACCTACGGGATGCAATGTAAGAAAACGTTCAGAAAATGGAGATTATTCCTGCATGTTTGATTTTTCAAATTTTAGTCAATTTATTTGCGCAAACAAGTGCGCTTCCCCTCAAAATAGGAATGATCGAACAATAGGTTCGTGTAACCGAGCGATGACTGAGAATTTTACCCCACCCCCCATTTCCAAGAAATTGGCAGAACGGGACAAAATATTTGCCATGGATGTGATAGATGGTGATCGCTAATCATTGTAATGTATTAAAACATTAGTGTTTCTCATAGAAAAGCTGCTAAACTTCATTTATCGGACATAAATGATAGCATTATCGGCCAGTTGTTTGAAGAGATCATATACACACCCACTTTCTCCGTGTGTTCTGACCCTATACCTTCCTGGATATATTGGAGTTATTATAACATCACTATATGTACTAACATGTACCTTAGAACAGTTTTTTCGGATAATTTCGGGAATATATCTTATGTATATCCCAGGCATATCTCTCATCAGGGGCCAAGCCTAATCATCAATATAGTTAACTATTCACGATATATAGTCTCATATTCTTGCAGATATAGTGATGCCGGTATTACCCACGGGGTGAAATCTTATATTATTTTAGATTTACACTCCTCTTCGTTACTCTAATCGTGTATTAATTTCGATTCACACATGTCTTGTTTTCTCTTCTTTCTCGCTGACGGTTCTTGTCAAGTACCATTGTATTTTAGTAATATAATTAATGGACTGGCAGGATCCCGGCATGGTCGTCAGGCGAATCGGATTATGCGTCGAAAACATCTACCTCAGCAATTGGGCCTGATAGCATATTCTTACTATTTCTCAATTAAGGTGCCGGAACATGGATCTCACTTAAAGAGATATTCAATGCGGTTCATTTCAGGATGTCAGCCGCTGTCAGCATTCCGTATCTCAACGGTAGTAGCCTGTGGGAACATCTAACGCTGTCGCAAGCCGTCAGTTGAATGATGAAACTCCAGGTGGAAGGACCCAATAATCCAATTGGTTATAACAAATCGCCTGTCACCCGTTGATTGGCACAGAATCGCTCTGACTGATTGGTTGAAGTACTGGCAGCTGAATGGTTATTTTGACGCCCGCTGCAGAAGGCATTGTATGTTACAATCCTCTCAAGCTCAGCGTGTAGACGTATACGTGGGCCAGCGTGTCGTATTAACGTATATATTGTCGAAGCTCAATATATAAACACCTTCACCCCAATCTGATGTTACAACTGGTCTACCTCTTCGCGACTGGTACTCACGTGGTCATAGTGATGGAGAATGGCAAAACATGGTTGAATGAGAGATAAATAAATATCCGAAACAACATTTATTTGTCTCTCATTCAACCATGTTTTGTCATTCTCCATTAGGAGATGTGAAGCTGGCTGTTGTCAACAAGGTCTAGTATACTCTCATTATGACCACGTGTGTACCCGTCGTGAAGAGGTAGACCAGTTGTAACATCAGACTGGGGTGCAGGTGTTTATATATTGAGCTTCGACAATATATACGCTGATACGACACGCTGGCTCATGTATACATCTACACACTGAGCTTGAGAGGATTGTAACATACAATGCCTTCTGCAGTGGGTGTCAAAATAACCAATCAGCTGCCAGTAATTCAGCCAATCAGTCAGAGTGATTCTGTGCTAATCAACGGGTGACAGGCGATTTGTTATAACCAATTAGATTATTGGCGCCATGTACCGACTGGGTCCTTCCACCTGGCGTTTCATCATTCAACTGACGGCTTGCGACAGCGTTAGATGTTCCCACAGGCTACTACCGTTGAGATACGGAATGCAGACAGCGGCTGACATCCTGAAATGAACCGTATTGAATATCTCTTTAAGTGAGATCCATGTTCCGACACCTGAATTGAGAAATAGTAAGAATGTGCTATCAGGCCAGATTGTTGAGCTAGATGTTTTCGACGCATAATCCGATTCGCCTGATGACCATGCCGGGATCATGCCAGTCCACGAAGTATATTGCTAAAATACAATTGAACTTAACAAGAACCGTCAGCAAGAAAGAAGAGAAAAACAAGACATGTGAGAATTGAAATTAAAAACGATTACACCACGTGTGCAGCACGGTCAAGAGTAACGAAGAAGAACAGGCGTGTAAATCAAAAATAATATAAGATTTCACCCCGCGGGTAATACCGGCATCACTACAAGAATATGAGAGTATATATCGTGAATAGTTAACTATGTTCATGATTAGGCTTGGCCCCTGATGAGAGATATGCCTGGGATATACATAAGATATATTCCCGAAATTATCCGAAACAACTGCTCTGAGGTACATGTTAGTACATATAGTGATGTTATAATAACTCCTATACTCGGGCAGGTGTAGGGTCAGAACATCTCGAGAAAGTGGTTGTGTATATGGACATCTCTCCATACAATTGTCTAGAAGTAGTTGCAGTGCTCATTGGGATGTATCTGTTCGATGTTCTGTCTAAATCCGAACAATCCGCACACAACGGCTGATGACAATGACTCAGATACTGAATAATAGCTAGGATATTTGAAGTACTGATGTATCCCTATGGGAAAACATTTGGCTGTGATGCCAAGAAAACATTTCCTGTAAAATTCAAACGACCTTATTTAAGGACAAATTTATCAGTGTTACAAGATTCTCGAGAAAATGGTTCACGGGAAGAGACTGTCCGCTATAAACTGTAACGATACTAATATGGGTGTGCAATTGAAACTTGGGGGTCGGGGTATAGTTTTGCCCAAAGACGGGGGCATTAAGATGCGCATTGTCAATGAAGGTTTATTATGGTAGTTTGAAAGATAATATGTCAATTTATCTGCTGATATAACCCTACGATGAGAATACACTTCGCTGTGGTGTCATAAAAATTTACAGCACACTGACCAAACAGACTTAGCTGAAGACAAAATTATATGCGTTTCAACATTTCGGACAAAGTTGTTCGAAAGAAAAGTGCGTCGATGATTAACAGTAAATATACTGAATTTGGTGAGGGAATCTGATTTAGGGGGGTGGGGTAATTTTTTGTCTAATTGCTCAGGCATTAGACAGGTTATATGAATGGAAAATACTTAACCTAATAATTGGGGTAAATAGTAATATCTGTTTTATGTATCTGAGTATAATAGTCGTGACAGGTTCACTAATAATGTCCCAATACAAATAATGAAAAATGTGATTTTTGATCGGTTTTCGATATGTTATTGGTGCATACTTGAACACCCTTGACGGACCTTGTGCCATTCGGTATTGGGGTGTTACCTGTGGTAAATATGCATAATTCGGTGCAATGTTTGTGGATTTTCAGTGAAAAATATTAGAGTTAAAAATATTTTCTAAATCTGAGTATTTTCTGTTGAGATTTGTACGTTTATTGCCATAAAAATCCAATGCACACACCTAGGAACTGACAACCGGTCAGAACAAGTGTACACACGCGTTTTCCCCAAGCTGTAACCATCATGGTCCGACATTGGTAAACATATGGTACATCATATATTGACAAACGGTTTTTTCACCGCCAATGTAGGAGCGTGTGGGTGTGGACAAACGATGTACCAATTTCGTTCGGTCCATCATGGCGTGGCAAACATTTGGACCAATATATGTTTTCACTCCGAAAGCCGCAGTTTGGTATTTATGACGTCATTTATATCCCAGAATGCAGAGCGTGTTTTCAATTCGCATGCGTGAGCAAATTGCTTCCTGTACCAACAACAACAACAACATTGCGGAGCTGCTGTTGTCGCTGTTGGCAGAAAACAAATGCTTAGAAGTCCGCATGGAGGCCTGAGCATCATCAAAGAAGTTTCCTGGTTGTTTTAACCGAGAGCAGTGTCTTCAAGATCAGCATCTTCAACCTAAAGGTAATTTCTGGTGTCTAAGCGATCCTTTTTCACGGAAGGTCAACTCATTCAGCAGATTCAATTTCCAACGTAGACAAAATCGGCGGTACAGACGAACTGAAGGCCCATGGACGAGCCCAGACATATGATGGAAGAAAGCGAGCAGAATTATAAACCATTCACAATTATGTAACACCGCCACAGATAACCCCCCCCCCCCCTTTCCACTAACATGAGAATAAGTGGCTAGTTCATCAAACTACCATGCAGTGTTTTCAGGAAAGTATACTTTAAGGAACCCGCAAAAACCTTAGTAGTCGGGTCTCCAGACAATGCACCCCTCTCCCCTTCCACTCCACAAACATTTACAATAATGGAGGGTTACACCATCATGTATGATACTCTGTAAAAACAACTGTACCCCAGTACACAAAATTGCACATTCACAAATAACTGTGTATTGGTACACAAGATGTGTAGGTTTTCTTCAAAATTGTGTACCACTGGAACACAATTATTGTGGATGTGCAATTTTGTTACCGCGATTGTTTTTAGAGAGTACCTCCTTGAATTATATACAGCGACTGCGCCCATTAACATAAGCAGTCGATTCAGGCAGGGTTACGTAATTTTGAATGGTCTCTGAATTCACTATATTTCCACAAACAGCATAGTCTTGTAAGTCAAAACACCATTGAAATACCTGGGATGTCCATCGCAACAACTTTATTTGGAAATGTAAATCATAACCAGTTATAAAGGCACTTCCCAAACAATACAGTGACGGTCTCCTCTGTGAGAAATAACAATCTGATGAGTTGAAGACCAAATACTGTCAGATATACTGCAATTATTCTGAAAGGTTGATTACGCTAGATGGTAGTGTAAGCTTACCAACCGATATTATTTCACTGTCTAACTGAACATCAAAGATAATGGACTAATATGCTCATGGGTTAAATTCACCGTCCTGCCATGCAAAATGACCCGAAACAGCAATTGTACCAGTGAATGTTCATTCATTCCCCACAAATGTTCAACAGTGATAGTGGAAATAAGAGTAATTCTATTGAAGAACAAAAAATAACATTTTACAAAATGATTAATCATTATTACATTAAACTTTCATGAAAGATTTTCTTCCTCTTTTTAAGTAGACTATTCAAAAGAAAACTAAAAAAAACATTGTTTCGTGATTGAAACAGAAAGAAACTTATTCAAAGTGATTGATACACAAATACATGTACATAGAACATTTTGTGCTGCGAGGTTGTTTGTACCAAAAAATGGAATATTTTAGTTATGGTACACCAAAATGGAATAAAATAGAAACTCAAAAATCCATATTCATGTATATAGGTTTTTCACCAGTGGACCAGGAAGTGTTCGTCACTTTCTGTTTACACACCACCATCGTCTATCCAACTAATAAAATATTATCTATGAAAGAATTCAAGGGATGATTGGCATAAAATACAACAACATTTTGTTGTATTATACTCAGAATACTTGCAAGGCATCGTATGTCGTGGTTCCTCAATACCAGGGCCAATGAAGTAGTACTGTATATTAGTGCAAAATAGCTGCTTTAAGTTTCAAATGTGAAATATACTGTCTATCGATGGAGTAGGCGCATGTAATTTTCAGGCACACCTGTCAATCATAACCATAGCGGAGGTGATGCCCTAGGATAAATTTGAAATAAATAAGAATTTTCAACATTGGCTTACCCATCTCAAGACAATGTGCACATCGGCTGAATTACGGTCAGATGCAGGGTGTGTGAATTTAAACATTGAACTCGCGAATCCACGGTACATAACTTTATATCATGGCCAATTATATCAGTAGTTCCACTCACATTATCATTGTTGTAGGACCAGATATCAAGTATTGGGTCTTTCAAAGTGACTACTCTATATTTAGTATTTGTTAACTTAAACAAAGCCAATCTCAATTATTGCTGCATCTTTTTAAACATGTTCAAGTTGAAATGCAAAGGTTTTTAGATTCTTCTTTTAGTATTTTATATAACATGTATAAGTTGAATAATGATAAAAAATATCGGTATATCTGCTACCGGTACTTGATTTAATTTGAATTAGTTTTTCTGGTAGAATCTTTTGAAATGTTGGTTCCCCAAGCCCAGCGGACTTCCAATTTGCACACAATCATCACTACGTAATCTTTCCTTTCCTTACTTCCAGCCACCTGAAGACGAAACATTACAAGCATGGACATCCGACCTGTGACATAAAAGGGTGAGTGAGTAGTAGGGTTTAACATCGTTTTCAACCTTGTTTCAGTCATATCACGATAGTGCCTACATGTGCCAGTACATGAGAGTGCTCACAGTTCCTATTACCCTGGACACTGATCTGCCCAGCCAGTACAGCACCCGGTCACCCATCCAAGTATTGACCTAGCTGTGACATAAAATAGCCCAATGGGCTCCAATACCCCTCGGCCATGTCGGCTCTCAGTTATTGTCTAGTCATGCATTGAATACGATGTACTTTTATAACTTTGACAACATCATGTATTGTAGGTTGACAAAAAGGTGATCTAATAGTGTTGACTGTAGTTCTATCATTTTAGAAATACATAGAAATTGAGCCAGGTCGGCTTTTGCCAAGGCTTTAATTGATGTGAAAATTTTGCCGTGAGGTTCTGGTAGAGCATAATCAAATCAAGTAGTTTGATCTTGGAAATACTGATCAAAGTCAATCATCTTCAACAATTATCTGGTCTATTCTAACTTAATTACATATGGAACAAGATCTTATACACTTGAACATATAGAATTTGACCTTTTAACTTAGAATAGGTCAAGGTCAGTGATATTCAATAGACTTCAGGTTCAGGCATACATGGTATAAATTTGGACAAGGTAGATATACTCCTTCATGAAATATTGTACTAAATAGAATCTGATCTGTAGAAAATAGGTCAAGGTCAGTCATCTTCAGCACACGGCTCTGGGCCATCGCCAGATGTATACATAGTATTAATTTGGAAAGCCTAGTAGCTACATTTCTTCATGTTATATCATAATTCAAAACATTTCATAACAGTATATGACCTTGAAAAAATAGGTCAATGTCAGTCAACTGGAATAGGCTTCTATGCAATCACCAATTGCATATTTAATATGAATTTGGAGACCTTAGCTTTAATCTTTAAATAATGTATAGCAAATAATAGAATTTGACCTTGATAAAATAGGCCAAGGTCAGTCATTTTCAATAAGCTTCTGACCTTTCACCAGATGCATAAGTGGTATGAATTTCAATGCCTGGCTCAACCCTCACAATTGGCCACAGCATTCAGCAATTGCAGAGGTAATCCATTCACTTCAGCAATTTTTAACATGGTGCTAAATGGGAGTTATTTTGATGCCATGTGATTTTTACGAATGTGAGTTTTCCGAATTGTGAGAGATGCTGGCTATAATCCTTCTGAGAAACCGTGTCCACAGACAGACAGATGAAGCAACAATGACAATACCATTCGGGCACATTTGCCCGAGGGATAACAAACCCAGATAAGTGATGCAGATTTCACTTGTGAAATCGACCAGGCTTGAGATACCAACTTTTCTAAAGCTACTAGCTAGTAGACAAAATACTTCTACATGTAATAAAACCAAAAGAAGTAAATAAGCTGATAGTTCCAACATTAACCCATGAAGAACATAAAAGACAAAATATGACCTTTGCATTTCACCTTTAAGCAGTGAATCACAGATTTGAATATACGGTGAACCCTCATTATAATGAAATTCATTACACATTGTCAGAACACCATTCCAATTTGGTCTTCTTTGAGCATGTTGAGATCAGTTAAACTAAAGTATGTCAATGATACATGCGGCTCGCAGATACCATATCAAAAGCATATATTAAAATCTGATTTCATCATCCTTTTATTTGACAGGTTGCTCCTCTGTGGCGTTGCAGTGCAGTCTAGGAGTCGCTTATTGTGAAGTTGAAAGGAAATTTACACTATAAAGAAATGAGTCTGGTAGAGTACAGTTCTCAAGTTCTGCCAATTTGACATCATGTTTCAAAATTCTTGGGACAGTCTCCGGCTGAGAATCTCAACTCTCAAATAGCAGATTATCCACACTGTGACAGTCTCCGGCCGAGAATCTCAACTCTCAAGTAGCAGATCATCCACACTGCGATGGCATTGGTTTTGTGCTTGGATTACTCACCACCATGAGGACAAGTGTACTGTAGCATGGGTTATTCTGTGAAGAAACATATATATCATATCAACATGCAATTAATATAATTTCTCACATATCTCGTATGCATTTAGAGAAGAAATTCACTGCAACATCACCAATTTAGATCCTTCATTCTTAGCAGTTAGGACGAACTAATTAACACTGCGGCCTACATTGGAGAGAGAGAGAGAATTGAAATT